>CM029595.1:75319931-75588117 GCA_017311375.1 Mytilus coruscus | reverse complement strand
TTGCAAGCAGTTGTGGTCAGCTTTTCCACTTCAGGATATATTGTTCTTTTGTTAATTACTACCAGTTTGTAGTTTACATCTGGATATAGTCCTCCAAAATCTACTGAAACAACTTCCCATGGATTCTCTAGTATTTTTGTCATCTTCAGTGGTTCCTTTCCGTGTTGTTTTGTCGTTACATGACATTCAAAACAGTTTTTAATTGTTTCTTCGACCATAGAATTCATTGTTGGAAACCAATATCTCTCTCAACATTTGCTTTGTTTTCCTCATTCCAAAGTGTCCCATGTTGTGTGCGGCATTTATCACTTTTTCTTGCAATGTCTTTGGAACTATTATTTGATTCGGAAACCGACGATCCTTCAACAACTGGGTTTCGTGTTAATTCAAGCTGTGGCTTTTCTTTATCTAACGGCGTTCTTCCCTCTTTTCTTGGTTTAGAGACTTGTGGTTTTTTTCGGGAGGAAATGTTTCCCATAACTAAATTTGTGAGATTAACTGTTGTTTTATCTTTTCTTCTCTATTGGAGGAATGATCTTAAGTTGCCCTTAAAATCTGCAGCTGCTAATGTGTGTCCCCAAATTTTAAACGACTTGCATAGATGGCAATCACATACATATTTTCCAGTTTGTGTGGAAGTTATAAGATGAGGAGGATTGTTTTTCTCTCCAACTGCATGTTGTATCATTAAAGCATTATACCTGGGAGAGTTTACTATTGTGACAGTCAGGTCTCGCCAAAAAAGAGTCTGCCCTATCCCGCATTTTCTTAAGCATGTCCATAGAAACTGAAGGCAACCCGAAGCTTTCTATTTGAATAGATAAATTCCTCCTATTTGAAGGAAGTACTGTATTATTTATGTCTAGTTTCATAGGCTCCGTGACTGTGATAATTTTTTTCCCAGTTTTGACCACAGGTTCAGACCAAAACCCTTTCAATGAATCTCGTAGCTCTTAAGTGGACATTGCATTCCAAATGTGCAGGTCCTTCCTAAGATGATTGATGGTTTTTGGCTTTCACGTATTCTTCAATTTTTGTTTAAACGGCTGCCAAACTAAAACTTTCCATCGGCCCAAGCCAATCCTTCACATTATTGTGCACACTTTCTGTACGATTATTAGAACAGTGTCCATCAATGTGGGCTAAATTTGTAACTTCTTTGATGAGGTGTTTTCTAAATAGATCGGCTTCAAATTTTACAAACCACGAGTGAAAATCGGGTACCAAGCAATCCCACGTAGATTTTAAATTCATAAGTTTTTTTTTATCAAAGTCAACAGTTGTTAAACAATCTATTAACCCCTTTCATAAATGTTACCACAATTGTTACCGAAAATATCTGCTAGTAATTGATTGAATGCCGACTCTCGGGCCCTGAAATCCCTTTTAATTTTCGTTCAATATTTTCTTTTTATGAGTGCTGCAGAGGATTTTCAATGAATCCTCGAAGCAAATAAGGGAGGCGTTTCTCATCGCTTCGTCGCCATCACTACCTATCGCCTGAAGGGTATTAAGCTCTGGTTTCATTCGTAAAATAGAGCTAAAGAATCCAACAAAGGCGTGTGTATCCTTATTTGTGTGGATAAATGTTGGTCCCATTTCCAAAGGATGCCTTCCACGATATTTACCATCGGCATGAACCACCTTAAGATTTTCGAAACATGTGTTTGTGACATAGTAGTTTCCTATATCATAAGTGGAGTCTAATGAAAGAACAGAAAAAAGTCAAGGGGTGTGTACAAGGGTGAACCACGTCATCAAACTGTTTCTAAGATACTAGCACGTACTGAATGGAGTTGGACCCTATTGCAAGATCGTGTAAAAAATTGTCTTCCTTTACTTGAGAAATCAAATGCATAAACTGGTCTGTTTTTTTTTTAGCAGCATGCTGACATCTTATGACATTATATGATTGCTGTAGATTCCTTAGCTCACATGAAGCTGAAGGCGAGTAAAGTGGACCACCTGCATCATCCACGAGAGTTTTAAACATTTTCCTTGGTTTTGATTGCAGTGGTTCTTCTTTAATACTTTGTAACATATCTGGGTCTGTTTTGAAAAACGGACGCTTCGAATGTCGAGTGTTTCCATGTGGTTCCACGACAAGATCGTCTTCTGATCCGTCTCTATGTATATACTGTAACACACAATACCGACTTCTTTTACCGTCCTTGCTGACAACAGAAGAAATTATACGCTGAAACGTAATTCTCTTTTCTACAAGTGTCGCCTGATGTGTTCCATATTGACTTTTCATGAAATGAGTGTAGGAGAATTTATTTTCTTGAACAACGTTGTCGACCTTTCCGTCTTGCATATGTAGGCGGAAATAACTGCGCGGTGTCGAAACTGTCCGCACACCATTATCGTCTGCGTATTACGATCTCATGTCCATAACCTCGAGATCTACTATAAAAACAGAGTTGTAGCGAACGCTAACTGGTTTAACTTTACATATAAACTCATCTGATAGTTCTCCTATGCAAAGTTTGAATATGTTCAGTGTAGACAAACTCTTATTTGATCTTGCATATATTGGTATTTTGTTATTATAAAGGTCAACTTTTATGCTTTTTTGTCCGTGTAAGGTTGCCATCACTGGCCATAATATCATCAAAACTAGGAAGTCCACAGTCATCAGATGATTCTGGGGAGATTGTAATCGGAACCCGATTCGCCGTCACTGAGGTATACAATATTTTTACGTCGCTTTCGTCAGGCATCGGAACCAGTTCCTTTTCTAATTCTTGTCTCTGGGGGTCCAGGATTTCTGTGTCGCTATCTCCAGGAACCATTATTAGAGCCTTCAATATTGGTCTTACACGTGGTTGGTCCAGGTCCAGTATTTCTTTGACGCTTGTATCTGGCGGAATAGTTAGGCCTTTTTCTAATTTTGGTCTAAAACGTAGTGGGTCAAGAATTTCCATGTCAAGCTCACTAGGCAGGGAAATCAGATTTTTTTGTAGATTTTGTTTTATTCTAGATACATCATCATGTTCCTTCTTCGGTGTCGAGGATGCAATGGGATGAACCGGTGATGATTCTATAATTAGATCATCTTTATGAGATGGTGAAAATCCTGCAGATTCTCCCTAAAATAAAAAAGCATCGATCTTACTGAAAGTTATTGAATTCAAGAACAAAATAACCCGTCAAGTTTTGGGGTCTCATTGGGGAGTGCGGGAAACGGGGGGGGGTAAGATCCTGGATCCCGGTTCCCACTGATTTTTTTCTCAGATTCCCGTATCCCGATTATTGTTTTCTTTACTGTACTTTTAGTACTTTTTTGTAATTTCACGTGTTCCGCCCGACTTCGTTTACCGTTTTCACGCAAACTAATTTGACTTTCCTGTGTCACGCTATCACAAAAATACACCGATCCCGCCTCACGCTTAGACCCCAATGAAACCCACTTGTTTACTAACTATGCCATATAAAAATCAACGAAAGCCTGATTGTAATTTTGAAGAACAATAAATAAAAGTGTCGGAGGTTTTTATAATTGAATAGGCATTGTAGTCGTTTTTCGATGGAACAGAATTGACGCATATATGTATATTTCGCAATATCATTTCTCCTACTGTTCTCTTAACACATCAATATTGTGTAAATATTAACAGCGAACACAAAAATAATTTGAACAACAAGATTCAATTTGCAGGTCTTTTCTTCTGCATTAGGTGTGATGAAGGTATAGCCATACATGGTGTATTGGACCAAATTTTTAGTATCATAAGCCTTTTTATACATGTTTTCAACCAATTTGTATAATTCTGGTTTACCGGATGAAAAAACATAAACGTGTTGAAAAATACAGACGAATGTTTCGATTTGAATTTCATGTAGGTTTTTATTTTATTTTGAAAACAAACTACAAATAGCACGGTTGCCGAATTGGAATTCCCCTCCCCGGACTCATAAAACCTACTCATGTAGAAGATCAAAAGTACTGTTAATTCTTGCCATTTACACCATACAATAATGAAAAATACAAAGGAGAAAATAAGAGATGCCAATAGCATTGATTAATAATTATTCCTTGAACGTTACGAAACGGGAGAAATCCTTTTGGTTTGGGAGATGCTGACTGGGAATGATTTACCCTTTTATATTACAATAATCTGGAGCAATGTAAAAGTCCATATCGGTCCTTACAACAACACCATACCCCCTTCCCAAATCAACCGAAAAAAGAGATGACCATTCACATTATACACTAAAAGACCCTGAAAACTTCGTAAATCCATGGTTTAGGAGTTGCGGACGGAGCATTCCGACATGTAATAACAGTCTCCGGGACAAATTTGCAATTCCAAGTTGTCACCTTAATTTTTAAGTGATGTCAAAATGAAGTTGATAACTTGGTTGGTATTGGTTCCTGATATTTGTTCTAAAATGTTTGGCTCTAGCACCACTGTTGAAAAAGTTATGCCCCTTTTTTCAACAATTTCCTCAGAGGAAAAGTAGTTTTCCTCAAGGGAAATCAAATTTTCCTAATGGAAAAAGATTTTCCCTCAAGGGAAATTGTTTCTTCCTCAAGGGAAAAAGATTTCCCTTAGGGAATTTGCTGCATAAATATTTCATTGAGGAAATTCTATTTCCTTTGGGGAAATTCTATTTCCTCTGAGTTAATTTGCGGCTTCAAATTTTCCTTTGAGGAAATACTTTTTCCTGTGAGGAAATTTTGTCAACTACAATTACCTTTGAGGAAATTTTTGACAAACTCTTTTCCTTGAGGGAAAATTCAAGACCACAAATTTCCTCTAAGGAAAACATTGTTCTCCAAATTTCCTCTATGGAAATTTCTGTACATCAAATTTCCCCTAAGGAAATGTTTTCCCCTATTTTTACTATATGGAAATTTCTTAACTATACAAATAGTATGAACATAATTTTTACAAGATTGAATAAATGATACAAATGATATTTACAACTTTAATAAATTTTTGACTGAAAAGTATCATGACATACAAAGACAATACAGTCTGACTGTTTAGAACTAGGTATTGTACATACTTTATATGACTTTAACTTTGATTTATAAAATATTTTTTGTAGCAAAGTATTTTGTTTTCTTTGTTGTTGTTTCAATGAAATACATTAATAAGCAACCAATTTGAATGTCATACCATGTGTGTTGTTCTTAAGAATGCGTTCATATCTGCAGATTAAATAAAATAAACACTTTTCTTGTTAATTTAAATTTTCTTCTGTTTCAGCTGCTGTGTACAGTTATTCAATTTTTGGTCGCTTCAGGTTAAAATTTTTGGTCAAGGTAGTTTTTGATGAAGTTGAAGTCCAATCAACTTGAAACTTAGTTCACATGTTCCCTATGATATGATCTTTCTAATTTTAATGCCAAATTAGAGTTTTGACCAAAATTTCACGGTCCACTGAACATAGAAAATGATAGTGCGAGTAGGGCATCCGTGTACTATGGACACATTCTTTTACGTCATGTATGCACGCTTGTCGCGATTAATTAATTCATTCATAGCCCGTTTATTTATGTTTAAATTAGAAAAATGTATAAAATTTACCTCTGTAATTCATAATAACTAAGTATACATAGCTAGGTAAGTGTGAGGAATTTTCATATTTAGAATTTTCAATTATTTGCCATTGAAAATTATTACGAAAGGAATTTATTATTATATATTATGTTAATGTACTTTTATAAGAAGTTAGTTTCTGATGAAGTTGTGATGTCAATCATCGGTGAATGAAAGCGACATGATATATTGTGAATCACTGTGACTATGAATATTCAAGTTGGAAATTAATATTGTCACAGGCTGTTACTTTGTACCGGGTGACCTGTGCATAAAGAAACAACATGACTTTTTTGTGATGAATTGCACAAGGACGGAAAAGATCATTGAGATATTGTCATGCGGCTTTAAGAAAAATGTACAGTCCTCACGTGAATGAAAAATCCCACACCTGTGAATTGCAAAATATTTATATTTTTTTTACGAGTATCTCTGTAATAACGCTTGTGTTTATATGTAAAATCGAAAACAACATTATAATCAACTAAGAAATGTTGCTCATTGACACCAGGTTAAGTTTTATCCAGTATCTATTTAAGTGACCAACGAATATGATTTTTCACGCGGATATTTACTTGAAAACACATTAGTCGAAAAAAAGCTTGACTGGCCCTTTGGTATAGTTTCTCATTTTGGATACCAAGGATAGGGTGTACTAAAACTTAAACGTGTATGTTGTTAATCGTACTTAAACGTAATGAATTTGTTGCTCAGTATTGAAGCCAATTTATCAGATAAAACACTCGAATCCAGAAAAAAAGTAATGTACTATTTTAAAACTAAGTTGAAATACCCGATTTCCCTTGAGGACCTATCGTAAAGACTATTCACTTTTTGAGTTAGTTTGTCGAGTTAACATGTCAATACACTAGTTCCACATAACCCTTATAAGGAGATGAGGTTTGATTGCCAATGAGACAACTATCCAACAAAGTTCAAATAAAGTGAATGTAATGTTCTTTTACTAAATATTGCATTCTTTACATAGAAAGAGGACAGGCTATAATATATGTGTTGAGGCTACTCCTTAATGTTGCACCCTTTGCACAGAAACAAGACTGGCTATGTTATAAATTGAGGACTTGAATGAACTCAGTTACTGGAAGGGAAAGACTTAAGTATTGCACTATTAACCCACAGCTATGCATAAAGTATTGTAGTGCAATACTTAAGTCTTTCCCTTCCAGTTACTGGCTATGTTATAAATTGAGGACTTGAATGAACCCAGTAACTGGAAGGGAAAGACTTAAGTATTGCACTACAATACTTTATGCATAGCTGTGGGTTAATAGATTTTTTATCCATATCAAATATTTCGTGCATATTGAGCAGGATAACAAATAGACAGCGAATTCATTAGAGGGGTTTTGCAAATTTAAACCGGTGTCCTATAGATAGTTTTCCCCCATGCCAATTTTCCAGGGGGAGGAAAATTGGCATTATCCCACTTTTTTCCTTGAGCGTGATGAGATCGTGTCAGTTACCTCCCGGGGGAAAATGGCTATATAGGCAGGAATTTCTACTGCCACTGGAAAATGAGGGTATATATGATGGATAGGACAGGGATTTGGTCTTGCAACGGGTCATCTATTGACTCGAGCTTGACAATCCCATGCACGATGTACAGGATTTAATGTGCCCATTCCAGCAGGATTTGGCTGTATTTTTTTATACATCCTGCATAGTCAAATGGACGCCGCGCTTTACCAAGATTTTTACTGTCGAATGAGTTAAGTCCAGGGATAGCCATATCATCTACATCCCAGTCGATCCTCGTCTTGGAGAGTATGGCTTTTTTGCAAAGGAAATTTCGAATATTTATAGTAGCTAACCTTAAAATCATGATACAAAATATCGAACATCAATATAAAAAAAACATTTATCAATAATCACTGGGGTCTTTTAATACATTGTGAATATGACATCTGGACCTCCAAGGACGGGTGAAGGATTGCATGAATACTTCAAGAACTGATGCGGAGTTTCAATCTGTTAATGAAACCGATAACCGTCGTTCCTATATATTTAAGTCGGATTTGAACTAAATTGAAATCCACAGTAGGTCGCTCTGCTAGTAGTCCGTGACATTTTTCTTCTGGTGATCTCATGTTATGTTCTTGATGACATTTTATGATTTTCCATATTCGATTTATATTCTTCAGTTTGTGCTCGAACACACTGACAACAGATTGACAATACGCTTGTACATTTTTTTTCTAAAGAAATGTCCACGAGTACATTTAAAAAAAAATATCTTTAGCATGCTAATATACAAGGAAACTTATTTTTACGATGACAAATAAAGAAACTGATACACATCAACTATTGATATGATAATCCTGGTATCATTTGAAAAAAACGCCGATTAATTTTGTTATATTATTTTCTTAAGGTTCTTTTAAAGATGGCATAACCATAAACATGATTTACAAGTTAACATTTACTTGTACAACGGCTTTAACAAAACAACGGGGTAAAATAAACCTTTCAAGTGCTGTTCGAGTGTACCCATGCAGGTTGATAACTCATTCCGGCCTGATGTCAGGTGGTTGGGCTGATATGGGGTTATCAGCCTGGCTGGGTTCGTACTTCGGAAAGATTAACACACACCCTTTTCAATATCGGGCCGATTTTCAATCCTCGATCCATAACAAACCCTCGCTACCGTCTCGGAATGATAAACTAATCATTGTTTGATTTTTGATTGATTTTTAAAAATATATTTAGATGTATATGCCATGACATGACAAAATATGTATCTGTCCTCGTATTAATCTTTGGTGAGTTAGAATCCCGCACGTCGCAAGTGCGCTCGATTCCAATCTTAACTGACTAGGATTGTCAGGTTTCCTACCGAAGTTCGGTGGTTCTCTCCGGGCACTCCGGCTTCCTCTACCAATAAAAAATTACCGCCACGAAATAACACAATAGTGCTGAAAGTGGCGTTAAACACCAATCAATAAATCAATCAATCATATTAATTGAATCTGTTTATCATATACGTTTGTACAAGAATTTTTAAATTTTCAAATATTTTGTCCTGGTGCATCAATTGTCGAAATGTGCATCTAATGGAGTAAAATTGGTAGCATTCATATTAATATTTTAAAGTAACATCTTTATCTTCATCGTTGTATGGAGGGATGTTTTTCCTATGCTCGAAATTTTATCCACTTTCACCTTATTTCAAAACAAATACAAACTTTTTGTTTACCAAAATGTGACTTAAGGATGTTCGCTCCTCTGTTTCAAAATAACAAGCTTTTTTAAAGAAAAAAAAAATTGATAGTATATATATAACAGGACTAGAAAAAGCATAACAAAATGTTCCTTGTTTTTAATAAAAGTCTTAACCATTGAAAATCTGGCGGGAAATGATTCTCTCTGGATTTTTCTTACATTTATCATTGGCACCTTTTTTCTTTCAAAACCTATGAAAAAATAACAAGAATATTATAAGGTTTTCAAAAAAGTCTTTTCAAGCTACACGAAATAATATTATGAAAAGAAAAGTAGGGGTTAGCGGGCCAAATTTTTTATGGTAACACATGGATAAAACCAGAGGATTCCGAATATCTGACAAAAAGTAAAAAAACAAGAGAAGAGAACATCTTTAATATTGTTTTGATTCACTTAATCCCTATTTGGATTAGCAAATTGGTGTAAGAGTGTATATATGTACATTTTTTTTTAATGTCGAGTGAGCATATTTAAACGTTTTTCAAACTAAGGCAAAACAAAAAAACATAGTTCCAATTCCTGCCTCCCTTACTCCTTTAAACTATCATGCCTACCGTAACACTTTATTGCGGACATTTATGGTTCAGCACCGATAAATTTTGGAAATTCTTGGATGAGAGCACAGTTAAATTGAGAATATTTCCTATGTACTCTTTGTAATTTTTTTTTTTTTTCAAAATAAAGTAATTTGGCCTACCTACATGTACCTACCAACCCCCGAGTTTTCTGCCAGGAGGCAAGAAACACATATATCATTTGTGTCGATCAGAAGAATTTGTGCTGAGTCCGGCAAGCTATAATGACATTACTCCACATGTAAACAATCCTTTAATGTATAAAATTATACACAAGTGACACGAATAATCAGAAGAAAAATCAAAGGCCCATGCTGTATATATAGTGCACAGGGTGACACAAGAAACACATTTTCCTGTTTTAAAAAAATACAAGCTTTAATCCCAGTGTTTGAACTGTGTTAAAAAGACACAAAAACAACTAAAATACAGAAACCAAATTTATATAGTACATATACTAGTTACTGAACAATAAGTAAGTACATGTAAGTTATACTGCACAACTTGTGTTACCCAACTTGACCAGAACGATTGATTGATTGTTGGTTGCTTAATGTCGATTGGCAAATATTTCATGTATGTTCAGGTCATGTATGTTCAGGACGAGAACACATTATCAATAAATACAATAGGTAGGACTTGAAATAGAGGCCGTCCACGATAAAAGTCATGGGAATTTGGATTGCCGCTTGAAAATGAGGTATATTGGATAGAACCAGAAGTTTTGCCTTGCTACCGGCCACATACGGACCACTCAAAGAGTTGTTGCAAGGATTCCTAACGTGCAGAGAACATGGCACTCTCTCTTCACGAAGCATCGAATTGAACGTCCCTATTCTGACCGGAAGTGTCTTCGTACGTGTTCATCTCGCACAGCCAAACGGACGCCCCACTTTGTCAAGGGTTTTAATGCCGGTCTGTCGAAGACCTAAGTGACCATTATTGTAATTTTGCTTAGTTTCTTCTGTTACCTATTCTTACATCGAACTCGGACTTCTTTTCAACTGAATGTTACTGTTCGTATCGCTGTGTGTTTGTTTATTCCATATTGGCTAGAGGTATAGGGGGAAGGTTGGGATCTCACAAAACATGTTTAACCCCGCCTCTGGCCTTTGTTAGTCTTTTATGTTTTGTTTTTTTTTCATTTTGGTTATTTTATATGTTTCGGAGTTAAGTGTGACGTCCATTTTCGCTGAACTAGTATACATTATTGTTTAGGGTCAGCTGAAGCCTGTGGGTTTAACCGAACGTCAGTAGTTCTGGTCAACGGGTCATTAATAAAACTTGCATATACCGACTTGATTGTTATATAACTAGTACATCAAATGTATTCATATATTCTCTAGTCAGCAGTTTGGTTGGCAGTAATGATTTGCAGTGGCGTAGCTAAGCCATTTTAAGTGTACGCCCAAACCTCGACGAGGGGCCTGTGGGCCATCAGCGCGCGGGTCCAAGGCAGAGGTCCTCCTACAAGGAGGTTTGTGAACAGATATATCATGTTAAGGAGGGTATTTGCGAAAAATACCAGTCGAGAGAATGTTAAATTTCGCGAGCCGTAAGGCGAGGGAAATTCATTCTCAAGACTGGTATTTTTCGCAAATACCCCTCAAGAACATGCTATATCTGTTTAATTACACCGAATGTTAACGTACAAAACGCATTGATGATCGTGACATTACAAGCGTCCAGTCGGATAGAGTATTTTTTGGCAAATACCACGGCAGAGAGGGTAAAAAAGGCATATCCTTTTTGCATATACCCCGGCACTGTTTTAAAATGAACGATATTCATTTGATAAAAGGAAATTGGTGAAAAATACACTGGCTATCAACTAATCAAAACCCAGGATTCTTACATAAGGTGTAATTAAGGGAGCAAAGCTCCCGGAGCTCACCCGTTATCGGGACAGAGATACCATTTCTGTCATTAAAAACTCATCATTAGCAATAAACTCTAGAGTCTAATTTGTTTATTTTTTATGTTTAATTTATTTATTGTGTTTATTTGGAATCTAATGATCATTAGTCTTAGAGAAAATGTCCAAACCAGTTTCTGGTTACTGTGAAAAATGTTAAACGGAGATGTGGGGTAAAACAATCAATCGACAAAAAATCAAAATCTTTAGTCTCCATTTCAATGTTGCCGTTCTAAAATTTGCTTTGACCTCATCTAAATTTCTCCCATTTTTATGTGTAAATTCCGTTAATGGACATCTGAAACAATTAATTTTCATAGATGGCTAGGTGTAAAACACGGACAAATTAAAAACATAGTTTTATTATGCTCTGGATAGTGACTTTTGATCATAAAAAAGGCTTGTCTCCAACTTCCGTAAAATTTCATGAAGGTTTGACAAAGTTATTTCATGATGTCTGAAAAACTTTTTCCTTAGACTGTATCTAAATATTAACTGTAAAAGAACAGTAAGTCCATTTATCAGTAAAATAAAAAAGAAATGTTTTCAAAATTTTGCTCTGAGTACTGTCTTTAATTTGGTCATAAAAAGCTTCTGTCCCACTTCCGTAAAATTACATGACGGTTTGACGAAAAAACATTTAACCCGAGAGTGTACCTAAATGTTGACAACGCCGACACCGACGGAATCTAGGATCGCTAGGTTTCGTTTTCGCGACATAAATGTCGCAGTTTCGACTAAAATGCAAACCACATATTACAGCAGATAACAAATTGCTTTAAACAATAGGAAACTGAGTAGAATTCACAGTAGAATCAGACTTTGACAGAAAATAAATAAATATATGATATAATACCATTTGATTCAAAAGTAAATTTCGTTACTTTTATCTTCAATTACAAGTCATTGAAGAAAGAATCATTAGACCCGTGTGCTTTTAACCAGTTCTTTTAATTCATCTTGATTAAATTATTTTTTCTCCTAAATTCATGTGTACGCCAGCGCATTTTGACGTAAACGTAGCGATTGCTTAGCACGACAACTGGTATTGTAAGAGAGACAACTCAAGCCACACAACTGAACAGTCTATGAACCCGTGAATTTTGCCGAAAATATAGCTGAAGTCGTTTTGTCGATTTTGTTTTTGTATTTAAGAGCGTAGATTGACAATTATTTCTATGGATAGAGCGTTGAAGTAAAATGCGTATTTTTTTTAATATCAACATAATTTATACTAGATGTCGCTAAATAAATGAAATGTGGGGTAAACGTCAATGCGACAGCAACACAACAATTTAAACAAAAACCAAGATATCTAGAGGTTAACATGCATAAGGTCAGCCATAGACAGGTGTCTATACAATTGGGAAAATTTTATTGTGTTTTGAATAATGAAGACAACATTATATTACATGTATGTATGCTTTCAAATTTTATGCTAGCTTTGAATAAGAAACAGACATTCATTAATATATGTGTTTAAACACATATTATGTTTGTAAACATTTGTGCATTAACATCATACCATGGATTTGAACTGTAGTACTTTAATCCTTTAATATATTATATAATTGTTCATATATTATCATGTGTCATATAGATTATATCATTGCTATCTTTTTTTCTATCGTTCTATCTTAAATTTTTTCAATCATGTATAATCTGTACAAGAGCTCCGGATTGAAATTATAAAATTAAGATCGTCTAGGATATGTCTCCATTTTAATTATCCGATAATTTAAAAAGTAAAATATCAAAAATACCGAACTCCTAGGTAAATTCAAAACGGAAAGTCCCTTATCAAATGCCAAAATCAAAAGCTCAAACACATGAAACGAACGGAAAACAAGTCATATTCCTGACTTGGTACAGGCATTTCCTTATGTAGAAAATGATGGATTGAACCTGGTTTTATAGCTAGCTAAACCTCTCACTTGTTATGATAGTCATATAGAAGGGTTTGATGCCTTTTTGGGGAGGGGTTACATTGTTGCAAATAGCATTAAAATTTCACGATTGAGTTTTCTCATAAATGTTTTTAGGCAGATATCATAGCAGCCCTACTATCTCAGATGTTTTGTTTTTCTTATTCAATTTATAAAGTGTAAGAGTCGAACAACAATAATAAAAATACTATCGTTTTAGTAGGAATAGAAAGGCGATAGAATAATTTACTCTTTTATCATCTGATTAACTTATCTATCTTTTCTCATATATTATAGTTTTGAAGTCTTTTTTTCACAAAACAACTGAAATATTTAGCATGTCTCGATCATCACGTTTACAAATCGTGTGTGTCCTTATTTTACGACACAAAAGCGTCAATTAAAGATGAAACAAAAGTTGTTTTTACTATCAAAGTTATCAACTTGTATTGATTATTTGGTGTATGTGCTTGCTGATTCATCTAAAATTGAGAATGGAAATGGGGAATATGTCAAAGAGACAACAACCCGACCAAAGAGCAGACAACAGTCGAAGGCCACCAATGGGCCTTCAACGCAGCGAGCAAATCCCGCACCCGGAGATGGTCCTCAGCTGCTCCCTAAATAAAATTGTGTACTAGTTCAGTGAAAATGAACGTCACACTAAACTCCAAAATATATAAATGAACTCAAATTAAAAAACATACAAGACTAACAAAGGCCTGAGGCTCCTGACTTGGGACAGGCGCAAAAATGCGGCGGGGTTAAACATGTTTTGTGAGATCTCAACCATCCCCCTATACCTCTAACCAATGTGGAATAAAGAAACACATAGCAATACGCAACTCAGTTTAAACGAAGTCCGAGTCCGATTTCAGAATAGGTAACAAAAGAAACTAAGCAAATTGACAATGATACGTAATTTTTTGAACAAAGGACTACTAGCAGTTACTGACATGCCAGCTCCAGACCTCAGTTAAACTGATCAAAAGATTATGCCTTCATCATATGAAAATCTAGTACAATCCCTCCCGTTAGGGGTTTAGTATCATACCATCATAAAATATATGAGAAGAACATAACCCGTATCATGCCAACAACTGGTTTTAGAATAAATGTGTTTATTTCCGATGCAAAGACCCTTTGAGTGAATCAATATCAATTTGTCTTCTATTTGTCGTCCATGAGGTTTCATCGCCATTTCATTAGATTTGTGCAACAAAAATGGATGTGAAATATTCCATTGTTTTAATTTTTGTCTTTAGTATTACTGAACAAACATTTTGAAAGTCGATACAGAATATAATCACTGGAAAAAGATTCAATGAATAGTCGACTGGAAGTATTGGAGAACAAACTTACTTTGTTAGAAAATTAACGTAAGTATATAGATTTTTATAAGAATTCTTCGGCTGCTTTATAAATTCTTTTATTCCGTTGGTCTCTGGTGGATTGTTGTCTCATTGGCAATCATACCACATCTTCCTATTTTTATATATAGTATTTTAAAGTTTTTAGAGTGCTATCATGCAACTCATTTGACCATAACTACGGAAGCCTTTTAGGGCCATGTCAATTTGCTTTTTACAATCAAATTAATAATTTGTTAAAACAAATTGTAAAAAGTCAATTGGCATGGCTCTAAAAGGCTTCCGTACTAATAATCTGTTATATCAAATTAATAATCTGTTATAAAAAATTGTAAAAAGTAAATTGGCATGGCCCTAAAAGGCTTCCGTAAGATACAAATGTATAGAGGGATTGACCATACTGATGGTTAGCCACACTCTTCTATTTCACTCTAGTTAATTATGTACATGCATATTATTTCATATATTATCTATCGATACGTAAGAATTGCGATTCAAGATGTTATTATCCGCTT
The DNA here is from genome assembly GCA_017311375.1 of Mytilus coruscus. Taxonomy (NCBI): domain Eukaryota; kingdom Metazoa; phylum Mollusca; class Bivalvia; order Mytilida; family Mytilidae; genus Mytilus; species Mytilus coruscus. The sequence goes on along the minus strand of CM029595.1, from coordinate 75,573,025 downwards.
TTTTAGCCCTCCTGGCCCAAAGGGTCAAGAGATTTTCTCGTCACTTGATCTCCGTCGTCCTTTGTCGTCGTCCGTTTGCACAAATCTTCGTCTCTGAAACTACTTGGTTAAATTTAACCAAACATGGCCACAATCATTATTGGGGTATCTAGTTTTAAAATGTTCCCAATGACCCCGCCTGCCAACCAAAAGGGCCGACATGGCTAAAAAAGAATAAAGGGTAAAATGCAAGTGTTAGCTGTCTATTACCTCTATCTTAAAAACCGCTACAAATAGAGAAAATCTGACTGGACAGAAATGTTCAGAACGTAGAGATCCACCTCCAATTTTGTCTTCATTTTTGACTCTTACCTTAAAAACTATAATAAAGAAAAACTGATCAGTAAGATAAGATCTACAAATAAGTTATGGATGATATCGTCAGACGACTCTTTAATTATTGCAATATAAAGACTATTGTTACCATTTTGTTTGTGTTTTTGCTTTATGTTTTAATAATGATAAATAACAAGACAAGATCTACGAATAAGTGGCTGAAATCGTCAAGACGTTGCCTTCAACGAATCAGTGATTGGACTAGTCAAAACGCACTATTGTAACAAGATATGCAAATCTATCTAAAAAAATGTACTCATTAGTTATTGTTCATTATATTTACATGATAACTATTATGAATATTTATCAATATACAAATAAACTATAATTTTACAAATGAAATCTAATCCAAAGAAGGTCAAACAAGTTCCAAGTAATCTTGAATTAAATTAACTCCGATGTTAATTGAATATCCACATCTATTTACACAACGTGTATGAAAAGACATGCAGACATTTACATTTAACTAAAATATAAAAAAGTGTATTTCAAACTGTCTGAGGCTGGTCTGACATCAAAAACTTCCTAAATTATATGTTCCAATCACAGTTGGATACATTTATAACTCGAACTCATTATTTTTCAGGGAACAAACAACCTGTATTGTTTTTTATGCAATTATAAAAGATGGCGACATTTACTTTAACAAACATTCTACAGCAGTTGTATTTGAGACCATAATTATCAACGAAGGGGACCATTACAACAACAACGATAGAATCTTTGTAGCTCCGAGGGATGGGATTTATATTTTTAAATGGACGGTGTCTACAGTAGATGCGTATTACATAATAACGGAGTTAGTAGTTAAAGAGAACGCTATAAGCTCTACTGGGGAGAGAGAAGTGGATACTAGATCTCTCACGTCTGCGTCAATGACAGCTTTCTGTAGAATGAAGAAAGACGAACATGCTTGGGATTAGAACAACTGGTTACAATACTAACCATCGTATCGTAAGTCAAAATACATACGCCCGCACTTCTTTTCTTGGATTACTCGTTCATCCAGAATAATTTAAAAAGTGAAGCATTTTTTTAGAAGAACAATTTCCAAACCCGACGATGTCCAGACTGGGCAGAATACTCTCCCACAAATGTTAGACAAATTACACAGTTTATAGGGGAGAATTTATGTTATACAAAATTGGATACTGCATTATGATTCCGTATATTTTCGGATGATGTAATGATTGACAATGCAACAGGTGTCTTGTGATATATAAATAAACACCACGATGATATACGTTTAGGATCGATGATGATGTTGTTTTTGAAAGCCATGTAATGATAAATAGGAATACACATTTTTTTTTAAATTCGTTTTTGGCTCTCACTAGGTGTTTGTCTAGTTATACAGAACGTGCAGATTTGATGCAAAATTGCCAAAATTGTGTTCAATAATTCATTTCTTATTTAAATTTTGTTTTCCTAGTCGGTTTTGTCAAATTCAGAATATTAATTGTGGGTATACATGCTGTTTACATGGCCCTTTACGCTGTTGTTTGTCATATTTTAAAGATTTTTGCTTATGAACGATTTTTGTTTTTGTTTATTGCTGACCTTTTTCCCTCAAGTTTTATCAAGGTATATGGCACCGTGAATTATCCTCTTACGATTTTTTAAATAATTGGTTTAATCTTCAAACTTTGAAATGAATACTCCTATTTATGTTTCTCCCACTTGTTTCGAGCACTAGATGACGTAAAAATAATATTAAAATGTTCTTTACAGAGCTGTATTATATTATTCTCATAAAAGTTCAATAATTATTGTATCTTTTTTTTAGATTAAAAAAAATGAAAGTTATATTTTAAAGAGGGTAGGAATGCCCTTTACCGTCAGGCGTCAAACGGTCATTTTCGACTACCGTTAGCGTCAAATTGGTTAAAATCTTACTGTGATTCGTCAAAATATCCTTATCGTGATTCATCAGAGGTCTCAAATAATTATCGTTACCGTTATTTTTGGAAAAAATTTAACGTGATTCGTAAAAATCAGTCGATTTTTTTATCGTCTTAAAGAAAGTGTACATTTTATCGTCATGCACCAAAAATTACCGTTAACGACGTCATTTGGCAAATTTTTTGACCGTTATTCGTCATGAAGGTACCCTCATTACGACCCTCTTTAAAGTGTCTACATTTGTATAGTAAAACCAAACTAATACTTTGTATACAATTAGGGATAAGTGATTGGATGGCTTTCATTTATTTTCTTTTTTCCTAAAACTTTTTGTATCGTATGTTCATGAATCAGACATGTCACTGTAAAGATCCCGCAACACATATAATTGATTGATTGGTTGATTTCCGAATAACGTCAAGTGGTAAGTATTTCATGAATATGTGAGACGAGATGTAAAATATTGTAGGTTAAAGGAAGTTTGTTGACCGGGATAACTCCAAGAAATCAAAAATAACGTGAACACAATCATAACTTTTTTTATGTTTGATTTCTAATATAGAAATAATAAGTGGTATGATCCAATGAGACACCTATCCACAATACCCCAAAATGACGAAGAAGAAAGCAACTATAGGTCACATGTCCGGCATTCAACAATGAGCAACATTTTAGCGCATTGATAGGACAATTTAACGAAAAAAAAAGTCGGACGTTTAAGCGCTAATGTATAACCCATTTTAGCGAAAAGTTGAATTATCAATGCCCAGCCAGTTTAGCTATAGAAATTAATTCGTAGTAGAATAATACATTTATAGTATGAAGACAGCACAACATAAAAGATATCATGTCCGTTAAAATACAGCACTAAAAGTCTGAAAGGTTAACTCAAAGTTACTAGTCCGTACAAGCCTGAAATTTATATCCCTGCGAACGAACGTAATAGGCTCTTGATATAGCTCTTGTACAATACTGTTCATTAAATTCAATAAATTAAGATGGGAACTGTTCCTTCTCATTATCTTGTCTAGACTGAGGTGCAGATTCATCGATACTTCTTATTTTAATAACGTATGCTATTGTTTGTAATTTGATGATAGTATTAAGAAAACTTGACATATTGCACCCTTATTTTTCTGTTTATTTGAAGATTATATTTATTCTATGTTTAGTCCAATAATTGCAAAAACATACAAATTAAGCCAGCACAAATTAATGTTAATGATTTTAGTGTTGTGAGTATTATCTATCCATGTCTATTTTGCTAAAAATGTGCTAGCAAAAATAACAGAACAGATAAATGGATTAATACGCCGTTAAAATGGGCTGTTATGTATGCGCTAAAATGTCCCCTAGTAGTTTTAAATTATTTACTAACATGTCATGCGCCCTACCGCATAGCAAGCTGTAAAAGACACCGAAATGAAAAATGTAAAACAATTCTAACGAGAAAACAAATGGTCTGATTTATGTACAAAGCAATAAACGAAAAACAAATATGATATACAGCAACAAACGACAACCACCGAATTACAGGATCCTGACTTGAGAAAAACGCATACAAAAATGTACATAATATGACGGGGTAAAACATGTTAGCGGCGCCCAACCGTCCACCAACCTGTGGCAGCGGTACAACATGACAACACCAGAACAAACAGTACAAAACAATAAACAAATATGATAAACAGCAACAAACGACAACTATTCAAGTCTATTCTATTCTGAAATATCAAATGATCATTTGATTACGAAGAAGTCTTTTAAATTTAAAAAAAACAGCATTAGCACAAGAAATGAATAATATTAGTTCTGTTTCGGTTTTCATAATGTCTATAATCCAATATTTGAAGTCTGCACTCTTAACCACTAGTCAATACACGACGAAAAAACCTTTATATCTTGTAAGAATATATATGCACAAAAGCGTGAATAAACAGCGATGTTGTTTTACGTCAATAACACAACAATTAAACGACATAAAGACAAAAGACACCCAGAGGTCAGCATAATAATTATATTGTCTGCACGAATAGAAACTTAGGTATACGATATTACAAGCTCTTAATCGTCCAGAGTCTAGAAAAAAAAATGTAAAAAACTTATCAAAATAGGAATGAAAGGATATCCGGTATCCATCCATGACACATTAATGTTGTTTATGCACAGCAAAAAACAAAAAAAAGCAAAGGAATAACGCTTTTATTACTGTTCTTTATCTCAAAGTTACAATGAAGCCTTCAACACGGAGTTAAAAAAACTCTCACCTCACTGGAAGTTTAAGATGTTTAATTTGTGTATTTTACCCTAGCACCGGTTTGAGCGGAATTGCGATCTCGCCACAACTGTGAATTGAAGAACAAAGCCAATGAGTAATACCAATAAAATAAATCTGGCAGAGATATCAAACATGTTCTGTCATAATTTAGCACAACAATGACACTGAAACGTGCAAAACACAATACAAACAGTTAGATAACCACGGGGCACATCGACTTAATCAAAGAACTGAAATCATTAAAAATATCCTAAATAACAAACGTATCAAGATGCAACTAAAGACACAAATTGACGAAGTTCCTGATTTGGGACAGATCCATATACTTTTGGAGGGGTAAACCAGATTTTGTTCATATTTTAAGCATAAGTATTTTTTCTTATCAGCAGAGTAACAAAAGATACTTAAAAGCGTGCATTCAAAATTCGTACAGGGTAAAAAAAGTCCTATAAGACAACAAAGACTCAAGGTCATGAAAAAACAACAGAGAAAAACATAGTATACTCGTTACAAAAATGTACCAAATGAAAATTTTAAAGAATTCTGAATACTCTTTTAAAGGATGAACAAACGTAGATGTTGAAAATACGTCAATGAAACAGTAGCCAACGACACTAAGTAAGCCAATGTCAATGTACAGTCTTCAATACCAAACAGGTGGTTATAAAATATGTCATTGACTAAAGAGTCCGAGTCTAATGAAGTTGCGACTAAACTAAACAGAAACTATTAAAGTTTTACCATAACCCTCTAAGTAACACAAACAAAACAACTTATATCGACCTTCCAGACAGGAACATGAATACATGATGGGATTAAATTTAGTTAAGGGTTAACTTTGCATCTGAATCTTTTAACCTTATTTACTCATACGCATATTATAATTAATTCCAGATAAGACATAAAATTGAGAATGGAAATGGGTAATGTGTCAAAGAGACAACAACCCGACCATAGAACAGACAACAGCAGAAGGTCACCAACAGGTCTTCAATGCAGCGAGAAATTCCAGCACCCGGAGGCGTCCTTCAGCTGGCCCCTAAACAAATATATATACTAGTTCAGTGATAATGAACGCCATACTAAACTCCAAACTGTACACAAGAAACTAAAATTAAAAATAATACAAGACTAACAAAGGCTAGAGGCTCCTGACTTGGGACAGGCGCAAAAATGCGGCGGGGTTAAACATGTTTTTGAGATCTCAACCCTCCCGCTATACCTCTAGCCAATGCAGAAAAGTAAACGCATAACAGTACGCACATTAAAATTCAGTTCAAGAGAAGTCCGAGTCCGATGTCAGGAGATGTAACCAAAGAAAATAAACAAAATGACAATAATACATAAATAACAACAGACTACTAGCAGTTAACTGACATGCCAGCTCCAGACTTCAATTAAACTGATTGAAAGATTATGTCTTCATCATATGAATATCAGGCACAATCCTTCGCGTTAGGGGTTTAGTATCATACCATCATAACATATTTGAGAAGAACATAACCCGTGTCATGCCAACAACTGGTTTTTAAATAAATGTGTTTAGTTCCGATGCAAACACCCTATAACTGAATCAATATTAACGCCAAAATATGCAATCTTTAATGACCTGACAACAGTATCGTAACTATATCCTTTCTTAATAAGTCTATTTAAAGGTTTTGTTAGCTTCTGAGGTGAATACTGACATTTTTGTGCTTTATAAAGAATATTTCCATAAAAAATTGGATGTGAAATACCTGAACGTATAAGAAGTCTCCATGTTGAGCTATATTTACGAATGATGTCCTTATACCGATGATAAAATTTAGTAAATGTTTTGACTAGTTTGTGATATCGAAAACGCTGGTGTAATAATTTTTCAGTAATACATAAATTTCTCTCGTTAAAATCTAAAACATTGTTACATACACGAGCGAATCGTACACAACATTTCGTTAGAAAGTACAGCCGGCACAAGTAACAAAGTACAGTGGAAACACAATACACGTATTACAGGTTCATAAAGTTCACTGGATACAAAACAAACAAATTATAGGATCATATACTAGTACTCTTGGCACAACAAAAACAAATCTAAAACTGAACCCATACACTGGACATACAAGAAACAAATCACAGACTCATACAGTATACTCATCACACAAGAAGGAAATCATACAGGCTTATACAGCACACTGGACATACAAGAAACATATTACAGGCTCATTAAGTTCACTGGACACATAATAAATCATAAATCATAATAAATAATAAATCCCAGACTCATACATGCAGACCACCTAACACACAATAAACAAATCATAGGCTCATACAGTACACTAAACACACAAGTGACAAATCAAAGGTTTATACAGTACACTCAACACACAAGTGACAAATCAAAGGTTTATACAGTACACTCAACACACAAGTGACAAATCAAAGGCTTATACAGTACAGTCAACACACAAGTGACAAATCAAAGGTTTATACAGTACACTCAACACACAAGTGACAAATCAAAGGCTTATACAGTACACTCAACACACAAGTGACAAATCAAAGGCTTATACAGTACACTCAACACACAAGTGACAAATCAAAGGTTTATACAGTACACTCAACACACAAGTGACAAATCAAAGGCTTATACAGTACAGTCAACACACAAGTTACAAATCAAATGCTCATACAGTACACTCAACATACAAGTGACAAATCAAAGGCTTATACAGTACAGTCAACACACAAGTTACAAATCAAATGCTCATACAGTACACTCAACATACAAGTGACAAATCAAAGGTTTATACAGTACACTCAACACACAAGTGACAAATCAAAGGCTTATACAGTACACTCAACATACAAGTTACAAATCAAAGGCTTATACAGTACACTCAACACACAAGTGACAAATCAAAGGCTTATACAGTACAGTCAACACACAAGTTACAAATCAAAGGCTTATACAGTACACTCAACACACAAGTGACAAATCAAAGGTTTATACAGTACACTCAACACACAAGTGACAAATCAAAGGCTTATACAGTACACTCAACACACAAGTTACAAATCAAAGGCTTATACAGTACACTCAACATACAAGTTACAAATCAAAGGCTTATACAGTACACTCAACACACAAGTTACAAATCAAAGGCTTATACAGTACACTCAACACACAAGTGACAAATCAAAGGCTTATACAGTACACTCAACACACAAGTGACAAATCAAAGGCTTATACAGTACACTCAACACACAAGTGACAAATCAAAGGCTTATACAGTACACTCAACACACACGTTACAAATCAAAGGCTCATACAGTACACTCAACACACAAGTGACAAATCAAAGGCTTATACAGTACACTCAACACACAAGTGACAAATCAAAGGCTTATACAGTACAGTCAACACACAAGTTACAAATCAAATGCTCATACAGTACACTCAACATACAAGTGACAAATCAAAGGTTTATACAGTACACTCAACAAACAAGTGACAAATCAAAGGCTTATACAGTACAGTCAACACACAAGTTACAAATCAAAGGCTTATACAGTACACTCAACACACAAGTGACAAATCAAATGCTTATACAGTACACTCAACACACAAGTGACAAATCAAAGGCTTATAATGAATTTCATAACAGTGTAAACATAGATTTACGTTTTTGATTGAGTTAAGCCTTCCAATTGATGTTTTATCGTGTGTTTTTCTATGTTGTGATGTTATACTATTGTTTCAGAAAAAGGGAGAAGGTTTGGTACCATTAAAACGTTTAATCCCGCTGCAAATGTTTGCACCTGTCCTAAGTCAGGAATCTGATGTACAGTAGTTGTCGTTTGTTTATGTAATTTATACGTGTTTCTCGTTTCTCGTTTTTTATATATACTAGACCGTTGGTTTTACCGTTTGAATGGTTTTACACTAGTACTTTTGGGGCCCTTTATAGCTTGTTGTTCGGTGTGAGCCAAGGCTCCGTGTTGAAGGCCGTACATTGACCTATAATGGTTTACTTTTATAAATTGTTATTTGGATGGAGAGTTGTCTCATTGGCACTCACACCACATCTTCCTATATCTATAGACACCTGATATTTAAATGATATCGTGTCGGTCACTGGCTCTCGACAACAAAGACTTCACACAATTATAGTATGTCAGGGGCCTCTCAATGGGGATATACATAATTACTATTTTACACATGTCCATTCATAATTTTTTTTTTTTTTTGCATGAAAGTTTATAGGAATTTGTTTTGAATATATTTATATACTGTGTTATGATAATGTAACTATAATATTTATTTAGTTGGCCTAATTTGTTTTGTGTGGACTAAGAATGTTTACATTATATATTTTTTACATTGTGTACAAAATGATACACATTGTGTTACAACTGTGCAGTTTAGAAATCACTGGAACAATCATAGATACTCATGGAATGATTAGAATTTTCTATTTCACTTACACACGGCTGGTAATCTACACACGCAGAACAATCGGTTCTGCAATGAAAACCGTGAGAGGATTGTCCGGTTATGCTTGAGTTGAGTAATTGTCACCGCTTCAAAAGGTATGTACATTTCTAAATCGCAATTTTCTAATTCAACTGATCAAAAGTTTGAAATCGAAGAATGCTATGCTGTGGTGAATACTTTAACGAAGAGACACATGTATCATTTACTGTTGTGCATGGAGTAAAACTCCTACAAAATCAATCGTCCCACGAGTAATTGCCGAAAAAAGTGACATTTAAATTTTGAGATGGTTTTTTTTAACAGATCTACAAGTTCAGATTTAGTTTTGTTTCTGTCAACGAGATTGAATGTCGTTTTGGGCAGCGTGTACGAAGTTGATAGACGTCTTAATAAATGTAAAACTGCTAATTTTCATTATTTCATGCGTGAGGGGATCGGTTCTGATTGAGGACATCGTGGATGCGTGAGGGGAAGTGCAATCATATCTTCATATCGAAAAATGCAACAATCACTTCAAAGAAAGGCAAGTAACTTGCATAGTTTTATTGAAGTTCATACTAAATACAAATTGACAATGGAAATGGAAATGGCTACAACGTAAATATTAGTGGTTTAGATTTATGATAGACTATGTTTTTTCTCGTGTGCATGTATTAAGACTTTAATGGCATCTCCTGAAATTGAACAAACAATTAATAGTTTGATTTCATTGAATCAGTTATCAGTTTACATCTATTAAAGTATATAGAAAAAATTGTGCTTTTTAATCAGCATTGATCACAGTTATTGAGTCGAGAAAAGTCACAAGGCCAAAGATTAAAAAAATGTTTGCACTTCCCCTCACGCATTCACGATGTCCTCAATCAGAACTGATCCCCTCACGCATTAAATAATGAAAATTGGCAGTTTTTAGATTTATTAAGACGTCAATCACCTTCGGACAGCGTACACGCTACCCAAAACGACATTCAATCCCGTTGACAGAAAAAAAACTAAATCTGAACTTGTAAGTCTGTTAATAGAACCATCTCAAAATTTAAATGTCACTTTTTTCGGCAATTACTCGTGGGACGATTGATTTTGTAGGAGTTTTACTCCATGCACAACAGTAAATGATACATGTGTCTCTTCGTTAGAGTATTCACCACAGCATAGCATTCTCTAATTTTCAATATTTTGATCAGTTGAATTAGAAAATTGCGATTTAGAAATGTACATACCTTTTGAAGCGGTTACAAATAACTTTATTAAAACACAAATTACACCCATAAGAGGGCCAAAGGCATGACAATTACTCCACTCAAGCATAACCGGAAAATCCTCTCACGGTTTTCATTGCAGAACCGATTGTTCTGCGTGTGTAGATTACCAGTAAGTAAAATTAAGTAGTGTGTCAGTTATAGACAAGTAGTCCATCATGCATTGCAACTCGTTCAGTGGATTGGGCAATCACCAAAATAAAAAAAAAATGCTTTATTTGTAAACAAACAATAATACATGAATTGGCGGGGTCATACGTATGCTAAATAACAGACCAGTCAAAATAACTTGGTGTTGCTATATCGGATGTAATCGCCAAAATTCCTTTTCAGTAACAAAACTTTCGTAGCACAATATTTGAACGTATAAGGAAACATATGTGCCCGACCTGTTAAATGCAGCTGTTCTGTTGATTGAAAACGATTGGACGGATCACAGCGATTTAATTTAGAATTGTACATTATAAAGCCAATATGGTTTAAATCTGGATACAGTACGACTGACAATTTATTTACATTGTCAGCTTTTTGATATTTTGAAACAAAAGAAAATAAAAGTTATTTGCAGCCTTTATAGATTTCGAAAGAGCTTTTGATACCATTTGGCTGATGGACTCTGGTTTAAGTTGCTTACTCAACAAATAAATGGGAAAATGTATAATGTAATTATCCATTTATATGAAAATATTAAATCAAATATTGTATATAACAGTAATGTTTCAGACTATTTTATTTGTAACAAAGTTGTCCGTCAAGGCGAAAAATTGTCCCCTATATTATTTGCATTATACTTTAACGACCTAGAACACTTCTTGGAAGACAAAAGTCTGTTTAAAAATGTTTGTAATCCTTTATGCAGACGACACAGTACTATTGGCAGAAAGTGCTGATGATTTACAGAAACAGCTGGATTCTTTCAGTGAATACTGTTATGTTTGGAAGCTTAAAGTTAACGTCACGAAAACGATGATTTTTCTAGGGACAGAATGCCGTCAAATTTACATTTTGATATAGACGGCACTGACATTGAAATTGTTAAAGAACGTAACTATTTGGGCATATTATTATCTAGAACTGGTAATACTAAAATAGCACAGAAACACCTAGCAGAAAAAGCCACCAAAGCTATTTTTAATGTGTTGAAATCGGGCCGCATACATAATCTTTCCATTCAGTGTCACTTAGATCTTTTCGATAAAGTTGTGAAACCCATACGTATGGATGTGAAATTTGGGGGCATGGTAATGTTGATATTATAGAAAGAATCCATCTGAAATTCTGTAAACTTCTTTTGATACTAAAAAATCCCACACCTAGCTATATGGTATATGGGGAACTTGGTAGATATCCTTTGGACATTGATATTAAATTAAAAATAGTATCTTATTGGTGTAAATTAGTATCTGCTAAAGAGACTAAGTTATCTTCTATCGCATCTACACTATTAAAAACACTATTTACTGTTAATAATGTATGTACATTTTTTGTAAGTAAGGTTAAAAATATATTGGATGAATGTGGTTTTTCAAATATTTGAATTACTCAATGTTTTGGTAACGATATATGGTTAAAAAATGCACTAAAGTTGCGATTACAAGACAAATTCAAACAGTTGTGGAATACACAATGACAAGAGTCTACAAAAGCAGTTAATTACAGAATTTTTAAGTTAGAATTAAATTTGAAAAATATTTTGATATCTTGGATCTGAACGAAAGTATTATTTTATGTAGATATAGAACCACAGACTCCCAATAGAGACAGGGAGGTGGAATAACGTTAATAGAAATGATAAAATGATAGAAAATGTCATCTTTGTAATATTGGTAGCATTGGAGACGAATTTCATTATCTGCTAGAATGTCCATTTTTTAACGACAGTAGAAAATTATATCTTGAAAAAAACTATTTGGCTCGTGTTAATATACTAAAGTTTAGAAAATTGATGAGCAAATTAAACAAATGAGCAAATTAAACAAAAAGTCAAAACAAAAAAGAGTATGCAAGTTCATAAAGTGTGTAAATAAACATGTGGGTCCTCCTGGCTAAAATATATATTATTTTTGAAACCACTGTATTATATATATATATATATATATATATATGTTTTGTGAATAGATGCATATTCATGTACATATTTTGCACTCTCTCTGTACCTATGTATCTGCAATGGTTATGAGAATAAAGATATATATATTGTAAAAAATGAAATTACTGTACCAATTGGTATCTAAGGGTCAGTAGTAAATTATTTCCATTGATGCAGTTTTACTACATCTCGTTCAGTAGGTTATATGATTATAAATAATTCATCTAACTAACTTTTGAACCCATATTTTCAGCTTTTGGACATAGCGAATGGCATGGCAAAATAATTTTATCAGGATAGACTGGGTTCAGTGAGCCTTTTTCCATTTTTGGAGTAGTGGTTTAAAGGGGGGCTTGTATTAACCTTGAAATTCCATGATAATTTTTTTACAGTCGCCTTATTATGTATGCATGTACCCAAATGCTTTAGTATTCCAACTGTTCTGTTTGTATGCAATTAACAAACTTATCAAGTGTAAGTGTTGAGAAACATTTTGTTAGTTTTCTTTCATTGATTCAAAAGTAGTTATTAAAGCGATTGAATAATCAAATTCTTTATAATTAAGTTACACCATCTGTTTATAATATGGTGTAGCTTTTTAATGGGTTTTGTTCAAAACAACTTAAAGATTCATGTCTCAAGCACGCTTACAAATTGTTTGGAGTCATATTTCACCAAACCTTTAGAGGCGGGAAAGCAAAAGTAAGATGACACATAACGTTTATTCTCTGATATCAAATATTTGATGTATGTACTTGCTGGTCCATTTGTCTTCTTATTGTCATTCGTAACTTTTCTTCACCGTTTCATGTTTAAACAAACTGAAAATGAATTATTTCATTGTTTTAGTTATTGTCTTTAGTGTAACTGGACACACATTAACAAAGTCAATACAAAATGTAACATCATTAGATGAAGATTCAACGAATAGTCGATTGGAATTATTGGAAGCCAAAATTTCTTTGTTAGAAAATGAAAGTAAGTACTTTTAGACATAAGAGAGCTATCATATGCAACCAATTTCAAGTCGAAAAATTTTGAAAACATAATTTTTGGTCTCAAACATTTCTGGATAACTTACGATCAATATTAGTTGCATGATTTTTGTGAAAAAACGATAGAAATGTTTCATAATATTTGTATCAAAGTATTTTCAACACCAACATGTGCCGTAAAAAGCATGTTGAATTGAAGGAAACAAGTTAATTAATGAAAAATATTTTGATATGATAAAGATTTACCATTCAAATTTCAGCTGGATTTTACAACTGTTAGATTTTGAACCTGTGAGTAAAACAAATATAAGGGCATTACTACTAATTCTTTGAATATACGGATTTTAAATTCGTGAAATAAACATTCGATTGAATTTTTTATGATTGCCAATGTGCACGTGACAACTATGGACAACCAATGAAAGATGTTCCTCTTTTACAACGAAAATTTTCGAAATATTGTATTCATTAGTCAACACTCACTATATTTACAACATTATGACAAGACTTCCTTTTGAAACCCCGTTCATGTATGTCTATGCTTATTCTGTCAACCGAGAGTGTTAAAAGGGAAGTCCTTCTGGCTGCTTCTGTTTGGCTGTGCGGTATGCAGCCACGTCCTGTCCGAGTAGGAACGTTTAATCCGATGCCTCCTGTAGATATTGCCAAGCACTCTGAATGGCTGTTTCGGGTCTGTTGCAAGTCGAATTATGTCCAAACCAAACGTGGCAGTCCAATTTTTATCGATCTTCGTCCCGGTCGACCAGTACCTTGCAAAACCTCAAAACCTACATCTTGTATATTCAATGTTAGCTTGTTAACGTCCTAAACGAAATTGCTACCGTTGAACGTTAAAAAACCCACAAAAAAACAAAAAAACAAAACAAAACAAATAATAAACAATCAATCCAAAAATGTGACGATTATTTTTCTTTATTCAAACTCATTTATTTTCAGGAAAAAAACAACCCGTATTGTTTTTTGCAATTATAAAACAGAGAGATTTTACCTTGAACAAACATTCTGCAGTTGTATTTGAGACCGTCATTATAAACGAAGGCGACCATTACAACAACAACGATGGAATATTTGTAGCCCCCCGGGATGGAATTTATATGTTTTCATGGACGGTTTGCACAGTGAATGTTAATTACATAATAACGGAGTTAGTAGTTGAACAGAAAGTTATAAGCTCTACTGGAGAGAGAGAAGTTGATGTCGGTGCTTTTTCGTCTGCTTCAATGACAGCTTTCTGTAGAATGAATAAAGATGAACATGCCTGGATTCGAACAACTAGCTATAACACTGTTAATTATATCTATAGTGCAGACCGACATCCTCGCACGTCTTTTCTTGGATTACTTATTGAATAAGGTAGTTGGCTACTATGTATTAAAATAAGACTGTTCTAAATGAATAATTAATAATAAGTTATAGAAAAGGGGATAAAAATTATAGGTCAATGTCTTTGTTGTTTTCAGATATAAGCCATGAAAATTTGGCGGGAAATGTTTTTTCTCTAGACTTTCATACATTTAAAATTGGAACCGTTTTTCTCTTTCAAAAACTATGAAAAAATAACAAGAATTCGATGAGATTTTTATATGTACAGTAACTTAATTATGAAAAGAAAAATAGTTGTTAGCGGGCAAAGTTTTAAAATGCACTACATGCATTGGATAAAATCAGAGGATTCCGAATATTGGACACAAAGCCAATAACAAGAACAGAAAACATCATTGAGAATGACTAAAACTAAATAAAAAATAAAATAAAAAGATAATGCATCCGTCCATTAGAACTTTGCTGGTCTAGTCGGTGTCTGTCTTGCTGTCATACTGATACCGCTGCATGGGTTTAGTATTATCTTCTGAAATACATTTATCAGAGAATATAAGATGAGTGTACCAACTTTCATGACTCATTTCAATTTCATATGTGTTCGTGTGGTGTATGGACGTAGAATGTAAATTCGTCATGTACTATATGATAAATGTTATGCAATGTTTATAGATTACGATGTAATTTCTAGTTATTTATTTCTTAAATCCTTGCCGTGATAAATAGAGATGCAGTTTATCTTACTTTTATATCTATTTTGATATTTTGATATTTTGTTGTTTTTATTTGTGGTTGTTGAGAGACAATTCTACTCCGTTTTTTGTTGTGTTTTATTGTCTATTTCGGAGACGTGTGATGTAGAATTTGCCAAATTCTGTTCTCATTTTTTATTACTAGATTGTTGCTTACTTTTTGTCTCGTTTTCGTCACATCTAGGATTCCCCCTCTTAATTCATTTATGTACGTTATTGAAAACTCAACGTTTGTTTTACATTTTTAATATATCTGAATATGATCGTGTCAAATGAATAATTCGTGTCTAAATTATATAAAAAAATGATGATTCCTATATGTTATTTAATTCTATTAAAGTTAAACAATGTTTGTCCAGTTAAAAAACCCTAACCCCACTTCACACACGATTGATTGATTGATTGGTGTGTAATGCCACATTCAACACTATTGTACTATTTCATGACAGTCAGTTTTTATTGGCGGAGGAAGCCAGGTGCGAAAAACCTATGACATTGGACAACCTCTGACGAGCACAGAGATTTATATACAGATCAGATATATTGCCCGTTGTTGCATACTTGCATTGTTCCTATGTGGGTGTTTTATAGAGGTTGTACCTAATTTTTTTAGAGTCGGTCGTACACGATAACGGGCTATATATCTGACCTGTAGACAAGTATCGATGCTGACGAGGTTACTGAGTCTAGAGACAGACATATGAATATGTAGCGGAGCTAAACAAGTGACAGGTCAACTTTATATAATGACACACATTTTATCATTTAGAGATTTGAAATAGTTATTCTAGGTCAAAAGTTTATAATACCCCCTCCCCCACGCCGCTAAAAAAATGTTTCTTACAGTCATTTAATGTTAAAAGGTTAATCCTGTTATTCTTTACGTGACAGCTCCATGTCTTCTGTTGTTTTGTTTATTGGAATGATCATAGTTGTCTCCTTCTAATTCACATTATTCGGACTCCGAGCCGATCAGTCTTTGCTATATCTCTCGAATGCCGAGCGGAGATGCAGCAAATACCAATTTTTAAGTATAAAGTTTGACCCACCGGGACCGATTTCACTACCCCCTCGATGCTAGCTCGCTATACAACAAGACCACCGTGACGATTAGATCCACTGATGTAAGAATTTCTACCCAATAGGAACATTATAAAAATATGGAGATGTGGTATGATTGCCATCGAGAAAACTATCCATCATAGTTCAAATGACGTGAAAGTTACCAACTATAGGTCTCTATACGACCTTCAAAAATGAGAAAACCATACTGCATAATCAATCTGAAAACCCTGACATGAAAAAATATGAAACAATCCAAAGAAAATTGAAATATAACAGACAGCGAACAAGAACAAATCCTGATTTACAGAATCATGACTTGAGACAGGCACATAAAGATCGAACGCTATCTCTTTTCAACCTGGCACAGCATTCAACATAACAAAAGAAATAATGAACTATAAGAAAAACGTGTGAAGCAGTAACCGTCTATCCTTCTGGAGCATGTGTTGGCTCAATCTTCAGTGTTCTGTGTAGTGTTTTGTAGTCTGTCCCCTTTTTCTTTGGTTATGGTTTTGCACGTCTTTCTTCGACTTATGGTTTTATTGCATGTTATCTTCAGCTTTGTTTTTCTTAAGGATTAATGATATGATGTCGTATTATTGAATGCACCTGCTCAATATTTGTAATATCAATGATTAAAAATTTAAGGAGTCAGCATGACTGGTGACACATGTGGAGCAGGATATGCTTACCCTTCCGGAGTATCTGAGATCTCACCGGTTTTGGTGGGGTTCATGTTGCTTATTCTTTCGTTTTCTATGTTGTGTTTTGTGTTTTGTGTACTGTCGTTTGTCTTTTGGTCTTTTTAATTTTTTTTGCCATGGCGTTATCAGTTAATTTTAGACTTTTGATTTTGAATGCTCCTTCTGTATCTTTCGCCTCTCAATTATTTTCATCAGGAAAAAAGAGACTTTCATCTAACATGGACAATCATCAGAAGGAAACCATTGATTTAGATTTGGACTCGGTTTTACAAAACACTATTCATAGTTATTCAAAATTTATAAATGGCAAGGAGGGGCGCTTTCAAACTCTTCATAAACATTGACTGTTACAATTGTTATTACTGCTCCTGTGTCGATTTGGTTTCGGTTTTTTTGGCATATAAAACTAGTCATAGTTGTTTAAAGATCGGTCTATAAATGACAAGGAGGGGCGCTTTCAAACAACTCATAAACATTGACTAATAAAAATGTTATTACTGCTCCTGTGGCTGATCCAACTTGTGAAATACCTCCGATCCACAACAAAGCCCGTTTCCCTTCTGCTCTGAAGACTCCAGCTATGGAGATCTTGACAAAGGTTAATAACAAAGTAACTAACACCCAGACAGTGACCTGAAAAATCAACAGTAAAAAAATTAACTTTAAATCTATATAACTAAAGAAAGAGACTGATACATTGAGCCGCAACTCTTCTGAAACCATACAAAGTCGGAAATATTTGTGATATGACGTATAAATGTAGTGTTTTGAACTTCGTAAATTTGTCTCTGAAACAAAAATATCTAAATCGGAGACCGTTATCGATCCTTGTCTTATACGCTTTCGCGCATGCTTAGTCGACGTATTGCCCGCGAAATTTAAAAACTCTTTGTTTGAACACTTGCCCAATTGTACCGCGATTTCGCGGGCATCTTCTTGTTAATTATAAAGAAAGAAAATATACCAAACAAGAATGTGTCCATAGTACACGAATGTCCCACTCGCACTATCATTTTCTATGTTCAGTGGACCATGAAATTGGGGTCAAAACTCTAATTTGGCATTAAAATTAAAAATATCATATCATAGGAAACATGTGTACTAAGTTTCAAGTTGATTGGACTTCAACTTCATCAAAAACTACCTTGACCAAAGACTTTAACCTAAAGCGAGATAGACAGACGAATGGATGGACAGACGGACCACCGACCGGACGGACGGACGAACGAAAGAACGGACGCACAGACCGAAAAACATAATGCGCCTCTACTATCGTAGGTGGGGCATACAAATCTAGGCTCATAAACCAAATAAAAACAGTCACAAACATGCTGAAATTAAAAACGCCGAAAAGACAAATTACTATAAAAAAAACATTTCAAAGAAAAGTAGATTAAACAAAGTCAGTTAATTCACAATTCCAAATTCAGTGCAAAAATGTCGTTGTTATATTATATTGCTTCGAAGTTATTCTGAAACCAAAATGAAAAATAATCGTATCTGAAAGAAAATATATAACTTTACTTTCAACATAAAACTTTTGTATGTTTTAGATCATTTATACTTATATATAGAATTTTTGAAAATACTTAAAATTTCTTGAAATCTATCATAAGTTGTGAACTTTCTTTACGAATCTACAATCTGGTCAAATGTTTCGATATAAGCCGTAATATGATTAGAATACTAGGATTCATACATGGAGCTGTATCACTGTGAGCTTGCGTAAAGATTTAAGACTTCAAGGCAATGGCCCTACCCTTATGGGTCATATATTCGGGGGAAATTTGCCCCATTTCACTGTTACGTTTTCATTAGAATGAAATACAACTGGAACTTGTATAGTTCACTGTTAACAACCCCACGATAGTCAGAATTCCAGCACTGGATGCTATATTTGCCAACAAATTAAAGTTGTAATTCACTCACGTAAGGTTTCCGACTATTCTTATTTACTCCTGTTTTGGTGTAAAAAATCTGTAATAGTTTTCCTACTGAATGGTTCGAATCGGGTGAAAACATAACACATACAAAAGAGGATAATCATGGATGCAACTAGAACATAATGTATTTGATCATGTCATGTTATGTCAATTACAATTATGATACTAATGTCACACAGTGATTTTCATTCCCAACAATGGTCCCACTAAACGGACAACATTTAACATTACAACCAAAATGAAAAAACATTAAACAAGACAGATTTCTTCTTGGGTGAAATTGCTTTTATATCATAAGAGTTAAAGAGATGTAGTACCAACATAATCAACGAGAAAGTAACACAACCATTGATTGAATGATTGATTGACAGATTGTGGTGTTTAACGCCACTTCAGCACTATTGGCTACATCGTGGTGATCAGTTTTTTATTGGCGGTGGTAGCGGGAGCTCCCGACCAGAACAGTCGACCTTCGGCACGAATAATGACAATGCTAGTCAATGAAGATTAGAGTTGAACTCACCTGTCACGTGCGGGATTCGAACTCATTATCTCAGTGTTGACAGGCTAGTGATACAGTCGTTAATTCGTCGTTTCAGAATCTAATGCATTATGGGTAATATTTTCAAACGCGTACACCAAAACGTTATGATTGGTTTAAAACGTATCAAACAATGGAAATTCAACCAAAGACGTAACGTTATTTTCATTTTGGTGTACGAACATTGAGACTACCGAAAGTCCTTTAGATTCTGAAAAGGCGAATTACTTAGACCACTCGGCCACCGAGGCCCCGCTGCAAAACGACACAAGTAAAAAAAATAATTCATACTTACTACTACGCCAGTCCCAACTGTTGTATCATCAAAAGCTGGTTTGGGACTTTTAACAGCTAGATATATGATATACCCTGCCAAGGCTGTTCCAAAGAACGTTAAAACTGAAATACCATTTCTGGATTTTACTGTTATAAAACATGACACAAAACACGCTACCGGATTTGAAATCTTTGCCAAAGTAGCAGCCAAATGGTAAGCCTCGTTTCCGTTTGGTAATGTTGAATATGACTGCAATGCAGGCAGGGTTCCATTGGAAAGACAGTTTATCCATGCTATTATCATCAGGTAATATGTAAACATCCCTGTTGTAAGAATCTTGTTTTCAGTTATTTCTACTGACTGAGAACTGTGTTTCTTTGTCAAGTACTGGCGAGTGGAATCTAGCTCATGCTGGCGAGTTAAATCTTGATCATACTGACAAGTGGAATCTTGCTCAGAAGAAATAGTTAGTTCATCTGAATCGTTTGCAGGAATTAATTTAGATGTATTTTGATCTGATGTGAGTTCAAGGCCGTTCATTAGTTCACGCTTTCTACTGTCATCTTGGTGTTTAACCTTTTCCTTTTTACAATATGACGTGTAATTCAAAACGGTAAAAGACAATATTGAAATGACCAACATTGTAAACAAAAAATAAAAGAATTCTTCTACTGTAAATCGTATGCTATGATATTCAGGCTGTACACTGTAACTAGTCGAATTAGCTGCATTGTTGTAAATAGATACATTTTTGCATGTTAGCTGGCCAACTCCTTGACATAGTGCCACCATACTAGGAACTAGTCCACTAAGGCCTTCTCCAATAAAATAACTCGTCATGTATTGCCGTTTAAAAGTAGCCATAAATGGTAAAAATAGAACTGATGTTGTACAATCGGTTAATGACAAGAAGAAATGAAGAACTAACAAGGCAGTGCTGTGTAAATCTCCTGCAATAACAGTTGTTTCTTTCCAAAAGAACGATAGAAGAAAGCATGATGCTGCTCCAGTGCATAAAACAGCATAAACTGCAACTCGTTCCCACGTGTATTTCTTGGAAACTATATATATAACAGTTATGAATATAGGTCCAATATTTGCTATCTGTGTTATGATAGAGAAGTATGATGGAAGTTTCCATCCTTCCGGTAAATGTTGAACGAAAACAGGAATTTCTACGAACATTCCATTAATGTCTACCCAGGATCCTATGCCAAACAAAACCACTAGTAAATATACAATTATATTTACTTCTTTGCATTGACATTTGTCCGTACCCATGTTGGTTTTTATTTGGAAAAGTTTACAAACACTGTTAACCTGGTTCTCAACTGACTACTACACTTTGTTCATAGTGCGAAGAGTTAAATACAAGCGGATTCTAGTTTAAAACTATGTAATATGAATCATTCTGTTTTCTACATGCGTACAGAATAAAAGTGCATGTATCATAACTTGTCATAATTTATTTTACAGTATTTTAAATACTACTACATTTGGTAACCCCATTTAAACTTTTTGACTTAAGATTAATGAATACAGAGGTTGAGTAATGATTCTTTGACGTCGGTTCGAAGACAGGACACATGTGCCTGCATTACAGATAGCTTTTAAAGCCATGTCCGATTAAGTGGCATTGTTTCAGTACAAAAAAGGAAGCCAACACGTTATTAACATCAAGCGTCCGAAGCGCTTTCTCGATTAACCTTCATCAGGAACACTCTTGAAAAGTCGAATATTTGAAAGCCAGGGGCATGTATTAGAACCAAATCAGTTGCAGAGCTATATAATAGTGGATAGTTATCTGTGCTAAACATTGTAAAATGTGTGCATTTGCTTGGTCGTCAGTTAGACCAATTTTTGCATTCTTCCCAATTAACGCATAACGCATAACCCACTGTTAGTAGATCTCCTGAAAATGGGTCATTTCATTCACATCGTTTTATTTGGATCTATAAATGAAAGTTTTATACAATTCATGATTAATATTTTATGTAGCTGATATTGTCGTACATTTGGTTGTCAAGGACATGTTTTCCAAAAGTTCCATCAAACTCATATAAAATGTCTGTAACATTATGTAACGAAAGAGCATACATTTTGTTTTTAGAAACTGAAGACAAATTAACAGATAAAAACGTACGTATAAATGAAATGAATTCCATGTTCACAACGCCCTTGTTGTTTTGGTACAGGATTTACATGTTGCATTTTCCATCGTTTGCATTAAAACTTAAATTTTCTAATTTTTGTTTGCAATATATTTAACACGAATGCGCTTGTCGTATCTATTTTTTTTTAGTTAAGTAATACTGATACTATCATTTAATTTACTATTCATACTAAACATGGGGAATAGAAATACAGTCTTTGGGATCTTCTTCCAATCGACAGTAGAAATCTTACAAAAGTATGTCGTCTGCTTGGCTGTGAGGGATGTACAAGTACACAGACACGTTCGGTCAGAATAGGGGACTTTAAAGCCAATGACTGGTGTAAAAAGTGTGTCATGTTCTTTACAAATTAAGAACTATTGTAACAACTCTGGGACAGGTCCGTAGGTAGCTTGTTGCCAGGCAAACTTTCTGTTCCTATCAAAAATACCTTCATTTTCAAGTGGCAGTCAAAATTTCCCCAACCTTTATCCCAGACGGCATATATTACAGAACCTATTTATTGTTAATTAAAGCCATGGACGCGTCCTAAACATGCATGAAATATTTGCCACTGGATGTTTTCTACCAGAAATCAATCAATTCTGTATCCAAGCACCTATGCACAATAAGTGTTTCTGGATTAACATTTATCAAAAGTATAAAGACAGAAAAATAATAAGAGAACCGTTGAAATAATAAGACATGCAACAAAATGCATTTCAAAGATCAAACATTATTAGTCTGTTGTCAAGGATGTGTATCAAAACGTTTAGGAGGGTGTGTTTCACTTAAACCACTGTGATTTTAATTTTTTTAATTAAAAGTGAATAATCAATATTTAGTTCTGAAATATAGATAATATAACGGAAGCGAGATGCTCAACCCATCTCTTGTTTTATAAGTAACAATTGAATAAGATCAATTAATCCCTTTGTCCCAGACACGTCTGAATGTAAATTGTATATTCGACTCCAGGACCTGTTCACATTACCGTATTATTTTTTTCAGGATTTTTTTCTGTAAATTAACGTCGACAGAAATGCAATTGGTGTAATAATTGTTTGTTAATTACTTTTCTTTTATATAGCATTTGTTCAGTGGAATTCATTTTTCATAACACCTGGAGTTTAAGCGCTATTTGTTGTTTCGTGGCGGCCAGTTTTTATTGGTGGAGGAAGCAGGAATGCCTGAAGTTAACCCCTGACCTTGGTAGGAAAACTGTCAATCTTAGTCATTTAAGATTGGAATCGAACGCACCTTCCACGTGCGGGGTTTAAACTCACATCCTAATTGTTGACATTGAACTAACTCTGCCATCGAGTATCACCCGCTCCGCCCATGTGCTATTTGCTATTTAATATTTAAGCAAATTTAAAGCACGTTACCACGAGGTGCATGGGAGTATAACGGTCAGGTTGTATCTCATGAAACAAATTATTATTTGAAACTGAAAACTAATTTAACTGTTGATAAAGCTATGGAATTATGTTTCCTTTGATTATAAAGCCACAATCTCCTGTCTAACGCCGTGTGGTGGATTCTTGAGTCGTAAATACATCCCCCTATATGATCGGAAATATATTTTTTTGTGCTCAAAATCGTTCAAAAAAACATAAGCTGTTGTGGTCTTTAACGCAGTTTTGGTTTTACTTTTTTGATATCATAATAACCTACTTATTTTGAACTTGGACCTACATAGAAAATGTTGCCATGCTATTAAAACATTGTTGTGACGTCATTCTATTGTTGTGCCCGTTCTTTATTTCAGTGATTGGATTATCATTTACCTGTCAGAAACCATTATGTTACCTTAAACTGTCCAATATTTTTAAGAATAGCCCTCCTCTTTCTTAAAAATATACGACAGCTGAAGGTAGCATAACTGATTCTTATAGGTAAATGATAGTCCAATCACTGGGAAAAAAAGCCTATCAATTCCGCCAATTGTTTTCATCATGTGAAAAAAAATCAACCAAAGAAAAAATTACATTTACAAAAATCATTTTATTAAAGTCACCTTCCAATACAATAATTTTGTCACTCATCAAAACGGTTTCTTGAGAAAAAAAAAAAAAAAAACACTTTCAAATAAATTTTAACACTACAATACTTATTTAACAACCATTTTTCTCATGTTTTGTGTTGTCTCCTATAGTACTAATTCAATTGTTTGATAATGCTCGTTGTAAGTCTTGTTTTTTGTTGCTTTTATGTATTTATTTTTCAAAAGAGTTATCCTCGTCCGTCTTTGGTTATCAAAATTGACCTCTGGTGTTGCTGTTTTTCATCCTAACATCATTTTCAGCTACAATTAAAATGAAAAAAAAAAAACCAAAAGTAATGCTTCTAACGTGTGATAGATCATGCCGCAATACAAGGACCAGAAACAACCTAAACCTCATCCTCTGTACAAAGTGCAAATCTGGAACTTGCGTCATGAACTAGGGATTGCAATAGTTTTAATCATTTTCAGGTTTCAGCGTTGATTTACAAGTTGTTGTTTTTTAAGTCTGATATTATTGCTTGGATATGAATATAATGCAACACTTTGGTTATGAACGTCGATGAATATGGGAAGCAGAATAAAGGAAGACGTTACTGCATGTAATCTGTTAAACAAATCAATCGTGTGTCCGATTCGCACATGATTGTTCGTAGTGATCGTTTTATGTTATAAAAGAAAATAAGAAAGAGATTTTTTTGCAAAAGGAAATCGAGAGACAAAATTTTGTTTCGGTAACATTAAAAAAAAAAAACAACACAAGGGACGTCAATACACAAATAAACGAAAACAGAGCGACACGACATTGAAAAAAAGGGGGGGTATTCAGGTGGTACCGTGTCGGTACCGTTTGGGTAAACAATAATAGTTTCTTGAAAATTCCGATGAACAACAAAAGAATTTAAAATGATTGCACGTTGTTATCTCTTCATTTGTTCATATTATTATTTATACTGCACTCGTTCTATTTGAGCAGTCAAAATGCGTTGACTGTATATTTCTATGTCATATACAGTCACTGATCCGATGTCACTTTTCCTCATGAATATTTAAATAGAAGAGCCGGAACTATATTTAATTATTCATGATGATCTTCAACCTGTCCTTGTTTCCAATGTATACAACGAAGCGTGGAACGACTCAAACTTATTTCTTTTACAATTGTTGGTAAAAACATATTTCACTTTTTAATATATTTTGTTTAAAACCTATAAATCATTATGTTTTATGCTTATTGATTGTTGATATTTTAGTCCATACTCAAACGAATTCGTTCACCATCGATTTGTTTCAACAGGTAATGTCCATTTCATTGTGTTGTATATTTCTCCGCCAAATATGAGGCCTTTTTAAAGGGGGATTTTTCCCAATACTTAAATCAAATAAATACCAATAACGCAATAAACAACAATTGAAAATGTTTTTTTTTATAGATTGCAGTATAAAGACAATAATAGTGTATTGACTTGACATATCAACGATATAAGGATTCGGCCCGAAACGGGGAAAAAGCTCGGCAGAGCCTCGCATTTCCTCGTTTCTAAGCCTCATCCTTATATCGTTGATATGTCAAGTCAATACACTATTATTGTCTATATATTTGAAATAAAATCGACTGCGATGCACTCGATATGGTTCAACATGAACATGTCTTCACATGTTTTTCTTATTTTCTCATTCACCTAGTAAGAAATAAAACCCGAGAAGAAACAAGAAACTAATAGGAGAGAACTACATTTTGAAATATAATCTATAAAACTTGCCATTATTAGCTGCTATAACTACATCCTCTTTGCCATTATTAGCTGCTATAACTACATCCTCTTTGTAATCCACACTGAAATCGAATATATCTGAATATACATTTAATTCTAATCCAAAGTTTGAAACAACACAATCACTAACAGACTAATAACGACATAACTTTCTTCGTTTTTTGCATTAAGAATATAGTTTCATCGTCTTTATCCATTTTGAAACACAAAACGCATGTAAAGGTATTCACGGAAAATCTTTAGAGAAGTCCTTGCGCACGCAAAAATCATGATACGCATATTCATACTATGAACGCCACAGCTGTCTTATGTGGAACTCTGATATTACGTTATGTTGTTTTATTATTACTTGATGATATTTTGTCTTTACATAATATGGTTCTGACATTACGTAATGATGTTTTGATATAACTCAATATGGAATAGTCATTACTTAATGATAATTCGATATTACACGATATGGTTTCGTATTGACTTGTTATAGTTGTGTCATTACTACTATATTGTTTTGTCATTACTCGATGTGGTTTCACCATTATTTAATGTGGTTGTGTCATTATGCAATGTGGTTTTAACATTATTTGATGTGTATGTGACTTAAAGTAATGTAGTTGTTTCATTACATGTTGTGGTTTTGTTATTTCGTTATGATGATTTGCCAATTCTTTATATGGCTTTAACATTACGTAATGATGTTTCAAAATTTGACGTATTTGATGTGGTCCTGTCATTCTTTGATGTGGTAATCACATTTCTTGATGAGGTAAAACCACGTGACCATTTCGGGAAAAAATATGTTCTATATTTAAACTGATTTCCATATGTCGCTTGTTTAATGTGCTTTGGATGAATATCGCTACCCATTGAGTTTAAGTTCGAATTAAAGTTCGAGTTGTTGCTCAGAGTTATTTGGTATGAAAAAGGGGAACGGCAGACAAAAGTAAGAAAAAAGTACTGAAAAATTAAGTATTTCAGACATAAGGGGGATATCCCCAAAAACACTTGGTCCTAGCTACCGTTTATTTTTCCTAAGATCTCAAATGGAAGCAGTATTAAAATAAATTCGTAAAAATTCCACGAAACCCTGTATCTCGCCTGATATTGCTGCTGTCAGTGTAAAAGCGTAATGTTGACTGTACATTTATCGGTAAATTTATCAGTAAAAACAAAATTAGAAAAAAAAATGTTTTTCTGTAGATGTTTTATCTTGAACTTGAACAATAACTCCAAAACAAGTTTATAAGTTATAACAATTCATGGAGGATAACACAAATATATCATGTCAAAACAGTTTAATTTGGTAATATCTAATGCAAAAAAAAATATATATATATATAAAAAATAAGATAATGTGGTATGATTGCCAATGAGACAACTCTCAACCACATACCAAATGACGTAGAAGTTAACAACTATATGTGACTGAATGGTCTTCAACAATGAGAAAAACCCATACCACATAGTAAGCTATAAAAGGTCCCGAAATGAAAAATGTAACAACAAATCAAACGAGAAACCTTACGATCTAAATGATGGAGACGCCGACGCCACTACCGACGACGGAATATAGGTTTGTTGTGTCTCTCTACATTAATGTCGCCGGCTCGACACCAATCATTGTCAACAAAAGAGGCATTTTAAATCAACTCACACTAAAGTGGGGAGATCGGAATAAGCGACATGGCATTAATTCTAAAAACTAAGAATTCTCCGATTTTTTAGCGTGTATGATCATTTGAACATATATACGAAAATCAATCTTATATTTTTATAAATTGCATTCTCTGATATACCTCGCACTAATTACAAAAAAATTTTTTTAGAATATCTGTTTCACAGGTGACGACGGATATTATATGTTCCAGTTGTCGTAACCAAAATCCCGTCATCTTTTCTCGAATGTGAACTACCAAATAAAACCAAATCACTGGGTTTTACTTTCATGAACAACACGAAGGGTGCCACACGTTGAGCAGAATCTGCTTACACTTCCGGAGCACCCGAGATCACCCCGATGGATATATATTACCCAGTCATACCGATCTATTGAGTTAAACTAATTGAAACATTTTACATTTT
This sequence comes from Mytilus coruscus, assembly GCA_017311375.1. Classification (NCBI taxonomy): domain Eukaryota; kingdom Metazoa; phylum Mollusca; class Bivalvia; order Mytilida; family Mytilidae; genus Mytilus; species Mytilus coruscus. The sequence goes on along the minus strand of CM029595.1, from coordinate 75,545,012 downwards.
TTTTTCTATGTTGTGCTGTTACACTACAGTCCGAGATTAGATTAGGGTTTAGCACTCACATACATGTTAAACTCCGCCACTTGCACTTTCTTTATGTGCCGTCTCCAAGTCAGGAGTCTGTAGTTCAATGGTTGTCGTTGTTTCGTTGGTGTCATATTTGTTTACGTAGATTGTTTATTTATAGATTAGACCGTTAGTTTTCTCGTTTCAATCACATCACATCTAACTTTATTTCAATTTTTATGTTGTGTTTTGTATACTGATACATTGTTTATCTTTTGTACGCATACCCCTGAGCCCTCTTTTCGGAAGCCCGAGCAAAAACCCTTGATCCGCGATAGAAAATTTAAATACAAACTCATATTAGTAAACTCGAATTTCAAATCGAAATCTTAATCTAAATGAGACTCAAATTCGAGTCTTACTCGAACTCTACCTCAAAAGGTGACTCAAATTGAAAGTTGAAGTAGAATTCTAACTCGAACTCTACCTTTAAATGTGACACATACTTGAAGTTCAACTAGAAACTCAATGCTAACTAGAACTTTAATTCTAATAATGGCTTGATTTCTAACTCAAAATCGAAGACTAACTCAAAGTTTAACTCCAATAGTAACCCGAACTTTAATTTGAGCTCTAACTCGATTGATGGCCACCCTCTTCCAAGGCACATAAAACATGGATATATATTTAATAATAGAACTGGTTTTTCGAAATGGTCTCGTGGTTTTAACTCATCAGGTAATGTGATAACCAAATCAAAGAATGACAATACCAAATCAAATACGAAACAAACATATCATGTAGTGAAAAATCGTCAAATTGAGAAACATCATTACGTAATGTTAACGTCATATAAAGAATTGGCAAATCATCATTAAGAAATAACAAAACCACAACATGTAATGAAACAACTACATTACTTTAAGTCACATACACATCAAGTCATGACACAACCACATCAAGTAATGACACAACCACATGAAATAATAGTGAAACCACATCGAGTAATGACAAAACCATATTAAGAAATGACAAAACTATATCAAGTCAATACGAAACCATATCGTGTAATATCGAAATATTATTAAGTAATGACTATTCCATATTGAGTTATATCAAAACATCATTAAGTAATGTCAGAACCATATTATATAAAGACAAAATATCATCAAGTAATAATAAAACAACATAACGTAATATCAGAGTTCCATATAAGACAGCTGTGGCATTCCATCATACCCTGTGTCTTAATCGTCATGTAGCAATACATGTTGTTTACCTTTAGTTGTATTTTCTTTTTGTCTATTGTTTAAGCTGAGCTACTAGTTGTTTCAAGGGGCCAAAATGTAGGATACATTTTAATGTAAGGAAAGTTTATTCACCAAACAATTTTCACACTTGATGAAAATAAATCTTCACAAAAGTTTGTATTTGCTTGCATTTTTTCACCTTTTTTGACCTGTTAAAACAATGTTTTAAGTAAGATATAAGCCTCTAACAGTCCATTATGCGGCCTCAGACCTGTCCAATATTTTACAGAATGGACTGTTATCGGCTTATATCCTTTACATAATGCACGCACTAAAAAACAACATAGAGGTCAATGGCATGTCAATGTGGTTGAGTTCAAAGTCCTTTGATAAATGAGACAAAAATTTAGATCAATAGTTCAAATTTTATTTAATTAATTATACATTATATGTGGAATACATTACATAGAACAAAATAACGAACAGGAAAACATTTCATTAATATCATAGTATTTTAAATGTAATTCATATTGAAAATCAAATCATTTGTACACTAGTAAATTATGACTTAATATGAAGTCAAAGTAATATACAAATATACAACACAAAGCTAGATGAGATCAAACAAATTTAACAAACTAGAGGTGTCGGAAAGGTGGAATATCTTCCTGCCTAAATATGCAATATTCGGAAGTGTTCAGTCAGGAACATATATATTATATTATAGTTAGATATACTGTTCCCAGGTTCAGGGCATAGAAAAATTTCTGATGATGAACAGAAACAGGTCACGTCTACCTTTTTTTAAAATTCTCTAGAACATACTTTGCAGACGTTACGTGAAATCTCTAACGTTGTATGTATGTGTGAATCATTATATCGAAATTTTGATCATAATTTTTTCTTGGTATCAAGACTAAGTAAAACGTTAGACAGCGTAATAATTCGGAAATGAAAATGCACAAACCCTGATCACGATGCCATTCACAACTGTTAAGCATAAAAAAATTCTATACAAAGTCATATGTTTCGATATCATTGATGACAATTCGGTCATTCCAAGTTTAATAAGGACGTGATTACATTACAAACATGTCTTTTTAAGTTTGGTAGTAATATATTTTCGTATGGACAAAATTATTTATTTCATACTTTCATTTTAAAGAATCCAATTTCAATTTGATTGGAGATTTAAGCAAAATGATAATGATTATCTTGATCGAAGTAATTGCAGTTCATTCATGAATTATGGCTGGCATTGTTTCAAGAATTATAATAGTAATAAGCGAAAGATTGGAAATGTAATGCTTACAATGTTAAAACATCATAAGTATGAAAAAACAACGCAAGAGCTAAATAACAAAAGCAAACTGGTCGTATTTTTTTCTTTATTGGGGATTTCAGGTCAATTAAGGTTCTCAATATCCTGATTGAACTTTAATTTTAAAGTTTAATACAGGTTACCTCTGTTAAATTACAGAAGAAGAAAACACGTTAGATTATCGCCGATTTCTGATTGTTTTATTGTAGAGAGGAAGCATCCCTGCTTCAGGAATTTAAAAAAAAAACAGATATATGAAATGATTTCATTTCCGTGCTACTTTCATATTTAAACAATTATAGAACAAAGAGATAGCAGAGCTACCGTTGTAGTCGAAGTGCGGAATTCCCATCGTTACATTGTACGTCATGCATAAAACCAATGTTACGTGTTGTAATATATTCAAAGTCCCAGACTTTTGGTAAGGCAAATGCAATAAGGAAAATTAATCAAAATCTGCTGTACACCGTTTCAAAATTCATTGTATTGCAATGGCAATCCGAAACAAAGACAAACAGCTGGTATAAAGGGTATAGCCAGAACAATAGCGTTTAATGGCAATCGGGGACACATGCATATCCTTCTGTATCTGCCGTATCGATAGCCCTTCATAATATGTTGCATTTCTGTAAATATAGACAATGCAATCTCCCATAAGAACTCCCTTTATGACTAAAACTGTACCACTTTTATTATGAAAAAAAATATATATCCTGGAATGGAAAACTCATATGCACTACTATTTTTTCAAAGGTCAAAATATAGGGCTGTGCGGCATATTTTCAACATTAACATGTCCCGAAGTTCTAAAAGTTTAAACTTGTACTTTAATTCTGTACCACCCCTACTTTCACTTTTGGTCTCCCTCAGAATTCAAGGCTGTCGTAATATTTTTTATTTATACAGTTAACATTCCCAAGTTTTGTCTCTATGAGATGATTTATAGAGATCATATCTGGGAACTAGTACATAAACAAAATAATTTATTTATGAATATTATATATTTCCCCAAAAGAGGCGCGGTTTGTGACAGCTGTATTTACAAAGTGCAACCAATAGACACTATGGTATCATGAAGATTTTTAACTCGATATCTGTCAAAGCATTGTTCATGGACAGAATTAACAATGTTTGGTAATTACAAATCAACAAACTTTGTATAGTTGAAGATCTAGAGAAAGTTATAAGTTTTACTTGGGAGAGAGAAGTGAATTTCAATTCCTATTCGTCTGCATTAATGACAGCTGTATGTACAGCAAAGATTGACAACAATACCCTAAAGAAAAACAACAACTTGGGTTACTGAAAATTTTGTCTTCAGAAAAGATCCATACTCCCGCAAATCTTTTTTCTTTGTTTTCTTGGTTAATGAAAACTGAAAATTAAAATTAGAACATGGGTGTCACAAAGAAGCCAGCAGGACTATTCAATGTCCGTTCATCTGACACACAGGTTGTGACTTTATCCAAAGAATGCGTTAAGAATAAAGACAGGGGAGAATATAATCATACTTGTACACGAATTTGCAAATAAACATAAATTACTTTTAATCTTCATTTGATGAACGAACTTAAAACTGGAAACCGTTTTGGTTTTGCCTTGACATATAGAATAAATGATTTGTACTTTAATATGTTTTGATGATGCTGTATTGCATTATTTTTGTTTTCATGAGCCCTTTTTTTTATGGTAAATAGGTATAAATGTTTTAAATTAGTTTTATACTGGCTTCTTCGTATTTCATACGGTTCAAGGAAATACGGTTTGTCCTGTTTCATGCTACTTGTGGCCTCTGTTCAACATATTTACAATCTCGTCTAGATTCGGCCGTGTTTGAGTTTAATTTAGTGGGGCAATTATTAATTGTTTAAAAGTGGTATGTTGTGTTCTTTATTTTTTTGCGTTTTGCGGTTTTTGGTGAGATGATTCATTGTCGTGTTCTGAACATCTCTTTTTAAATAAGAAAATAACAGTATTTTTGTTTGCAGAAAGATGGAGACAGTTTGATATTAACATTTGGCAAATTATGTTTTAATATTTTATTTCTTAGCCTTGTTGTTTTACTTTACGTCAGTTCTGTTATATTCATGACGAGAAAAAAAGAATACACAAATTAGTTGAGCTCTGTATAGTGGATGGGCATTGGGGATATCATTCTTACTTGGTTGTACTGTAATTGTTTAACACCCAACTACTAAAATCGACATTACCTCATTATTTACTACAAACGGAGATTTGAATCACTTTCTGCATGCTGTATCCATTGTTAGTGAGAACTTGATATCGCCTGATGACAACTCGAGATCTTTCATTTTGGCAAGTTTAGTATATTTATAAGTGAAATTAAATAACGAGAGCTAATATAAAACGATATCCAATTCTCAACAGTTGCTAAACTTATTTCTCAAATGCAGTATTTTCGATTTTGCGAGCTTCACTTAAAATATGCTTAGGGTATTGAGAATATTATTTCAGGAACACCAGACCTTTTTAAGCTTTTTTATTGTTAATATCAGACCTTTTAAAGGTTTTTATTGTTAACATCATACCCTTTTAAGCTTTTTGTATGCTTCAGAATGGAAAATTGAGTTTGATCCAAATTTTTTTTAGATGAAACATGTGAGTGTTTTTGATCTACGTTTTGCATCTGCGCGAAACATTTTCTTCCCTGTACCATTCTTTTTTTCACATTTGCGTCAGTTTACAGGTCATCAGTCATATATGTTGTACAGAATTTATTGATATGACAACAACATTACCAATTCCGTCTGCTAACTACCCCCTGCTTACCACGGGGAGGTAGAAGTGGAATTTAGAGCAGGAAATCATTATCGTAAATTTTCCAAAACTGTATACAGTAAACGTAAAATAACACTTAAAAAAAAAAATATGAACTTTATCAAAGATCATCGGAATTGTTTCCTCGGTTTGTTTCTGTGTGCAAAAGATCCATCTCGCCATAAAAGAAGAGTTTAAATCAATGAGCCCAACATGTATGTATATGCATGTACATATGACAGGAAGATGTACTTATTGATCACCATTTACATAATACTTTGGTTTAACCTAGTAAGGGAGTATTACTTACCATTTAACTTCAAGGGGGGTTATGCTTTTTTTCCTGTTTTTCGACGCTATCAATGAAATAATTTTTTTTTCAAAATTTAACACTATAAGGTATGGGGAAAATCTGGATTCAGAATATTTTTTATGTCATCTGGTTAACCAGAATTTTTTTTTCATCGAATTGGGGATCGGCATATTTTTTGAAGTTAAATTGTCGTTCCATAATTAGCAGTAATTATCTAAAATTTATCAGATCTTACCTGTTCTAATCAAAATAGGGCAAAAGAAAAATTTAAATTGGCGCAAATGAAAACTTAGTTTTGGCGCAAATGAAAACTTTGCTTTTACGCAAATGAAGAAAAAACTTGTTCACTATTGGCACAAATGTCATCCGCTTTTTTGATATTTTTGACAAAATCCCATTTGCCAAGGGGGAAAAGTGACATTTGACAAAGTCATCAGGTCATTGACCCAATAATATCCAATATAAATGTCGCAACTTTGTAATACATTGCAGGATAGGCCAAACACATTAACTCATTTTTGTAGCATGTACTTTATCGTATCAAAAAGGGGAAACACATATATCAAGAACCAAATGCAAAAAAGGACAATTTTGAAGAGAAAAAAATATATATTGAAATGATAAAATGTGACGTTCAATTTTATGTAGCAGTGAAAACCTGTGAATGTCATTGAACAATTGGAATACAATACATTTGGAAGCTCACATTTTCAGCCGACTCTATGTATACGTGGATCTGTAGTATTTTACAATTTATCTAGTAAATGTGGTTATTTATTAATAATATTGAAAGAAGTAATTAAACTTTTTTTGTTGGTGCTTGATATCACTGCTGGTAGACGTTTTGTTCCCGGAAAATCATGATCACCAGCCCAGTATTCAACATTTCTGTGCTGACATGACATATAAATTTGTATCATCTATACGGTGATTTTCTGTAAATATATCGTTTAGAAAATGTAAAAAGTCATTTTATTCATGAAGGTTTTTATAACCTAAAAATAGTTAGACGGAGTCGAATTTGGCACAACTTTTTTATTCCTTTTTTCTTTTTCTATGATATATAACCCTGAGCTCGTAACTGATTTGGCATTCCAACTAATATTATTTGATCGCTACTGATGGTCTAATGTTGACGAACCGCAAGTGTGGTGAAGCCTGGTATCTTGTGATGTTCGATTTCAATTTCCTTATTCCGTTTGTCATAGACTGAATGCTGCAAGACTGAGACCAATTTTAACTTCAATAAGAATGCTATGATTCGTTGTTCTTTGAAAAATTTGGTAAGAAATGGTCCAGTGTTTTGATGTACGCTGTGATGTCTTATTGAAGATATACATAGGGTTGCATTTTAACATATCTTCACTAAAACTAGAGGTTGGACGTTTGTTAATATATACGCAATTACAATAGGAATTCTTTTTAGTTTCCAAACTTTTCCAACTTTACTAGGATATTTCGAAATTTCGTAAAAAATTGTAACTGGAATGGAAAAATCACATGCGCTTCTATTTTTTGCAGAGGTCAAAACACAGAGCTGTGCGGCATATTTCACCATTTATATGCCTCGATATTCTAAGAAATTAAGCTTAACCTAAAATTTTTACTACAACTCCTTTTTTTTTATTATAATTCAATTTAAGCGCTTTCCAACACTTTTCATACTGATGCAATTTACAAGTTGTTTCATAAACATGGAGATCGTATCTGGAAATCAGTAGGTAAACCAAAAAATAATATCGATCTATGAAAAGTAAGTATCTCCCCCCAAAAAAGAAGTGTGGTTTGTGAAACAAATGTATTTGCTAGGTGCAACCTTACGCATGAGAAGAGACATTCAAATACCGAGTCCGAGTTCTACAATGTTTGCTTAAATTACAACATTTAAAAAACGATCTAAAACATGTACTGTAAAAACATAATGTTATGTCATTTGCAGTTACAGAAGAGTTGTGGCTCATAACAGCCCTTTTCTAAATTAATTGATATAATTGTTATATTTCCCAACTGGGATAAATTAATTGTTATCGTTTTTATCTATATTATACAAAACTGTGTGTATATATATATATTTAGTAGGTTTAAAATCTAGAATGAGGTGTTGATATCTGCTGCGTTACTAGTTTAGAAAGGATTCATGACTGACGACTATAAAACTACAAGCGAAAAGGTATTGTTTATATAGAAATATTTATAGTTAATGTACACAATCACATCCAATTATGTTTTAAAAAACAAAATTTCAGTTAAAAAGAATAAGTAAATTATTCAGTGGAAACCTTAGGTCAATCCTGAATTGACATGATAACTTTTAAAGAACCATAGAACCTTTAGATCAGTTTTTGTCGGAAGATGTTCCACTCTAGAACAATTGTAAATTTTATCCTAGAACAGTTTTTGCTTGACGGTTGATGGGTACAAAGGAAAAGACGCTTACTCTGTCGATTAAATTAAATTAATGATTACATTATTTCTCAAAGTAGCTGATTAAATTAATGATTACATTGGCAAGTAATCATGATTACATCTGATTACAATGAATTTCAAAATAATCCATTTGAATGATGTTAGTATATAAAGATTATAGCTGTAGCATGTTTTGAGAGAGGATTTTATTTGATAAAATTTTCTACATTAGGAAATGCCTGTACTTAGTCAGGAATATGACAGTTGTTATCCATTCAATTGATATGTTTGAGCTTTTGACTTTCCATTTTGATTTTTCCATGGAGTACGATATTTTGTTATTTTACTTTTTGATATGTTATTAAATGATAACTTCAAAATTCATCAATTTAATATACCACATAGATTCACAACATATATACAGGAACATTTTGTCACTGGTTATGGCCATTACTTACCATTATATAATTATTAATCTTTGAAATATTTTGATTTCGATTGAATAAAGGTTTGTAAAGAGGCTTGGTTATTGTTTTTCTGACATCTTACAGATTTTATATGTATTTCAGTTATCAGTCAAAAACATATCTAAAATTGTAATAGTATTGTTTAATAATAATTGCATTTTACATGTAATTATATATACCAACATTTGATTATTTTAATCAACATATTTGTCACAATTTTTGTTTGTGCTAATTAGATAAATTTTCTTTTATCAAATTGCCCTAAGTACAGAATAGGTAATTGAAATAAAAACATACTTAAATTGGTCTCCTACCTGTCAATTCAAAGGTGACAATAATCAAAATATTAACAAAAGGATTATAAATCAGAGTTAAAGAAAAGTATAACATGAATAAAACAGTGAGTCATTATCAAATAAACATCTTTTAATTGTGAATATAGGTATAATACTTTTACTTAGGCTAGCAAGGACTTTCAATACTGTAACAGTTTATTTTTAAAGAAGTAAATGAATCAATTAAGTCTAAACTATACTAGCATGAATTATTTATGATAAAACCTATGTTCAATAAAATAGTTATTCCTTGATAAAACTTCTTTTTTGTTCACTTCAAATCTGAATTATATCAGATATGTAGATTTTGAATCCTATAAATTTATTATAAATATTATTCATATTTCTTTTGATTTATTCAATAAAAATTAAACTCAGGGTCTAAATTGTCCTCATTAACCTCAAATAAATCAAATAAATCAAACATATTAAAATAATAATCCTTATCTTGAGATGTGTCAAAAAGTTTGAAGTTGTTTTTGTCCAGATATAACACCTGTACAATTTAAAATGTTCACACAATTTTATGAATTTTTTCATTGTAATCAGAATGTAATCAAAAAGTAATCAGGATTACAAGGTATTTTGAAAAGTAAGTGATTAAATTAAATTACATTTAATCAGATTTTTGGCTGATTAATGATTACAACGATTACTTGAAAAATTGTAATCGATTACAGCTGATTAATGATTACAATTACGATTACCCCAAGTCTTCTGTCGACGCGCCTGATCTCGCTCCTTTTTCCAACTAGAACAGTTAGTTTCAACAATATTTCTTGAATAAAATCAACCATTACATAACTTTAATTCATTTTATAGAAATAAATATCAGGGATTCAGAAAAACGAAAAAAAAAAAAATAATATGTTTTTACAAGTCTGTCTTCTAGTATATAAATAATGCTCCCACCAAAAATCGTCATTCAGGAAATCTGGGGTTGCTGGAAATTTGCTACATAGGAACGGTTACTTTTGCGATGGGAAAAAAGTCATAGAATTTGTCGAATGCTAGTAGTCTTATTAAAATAGTGTATTCTGTGTATACGTCTATCCGAGGTAGACACGATCTTGATTCTATATTGTCGCTATTTCAATGTCAATTTAGTAAATGATGTTTACGCAAGGTTCAAGACTCGGCCCTCGATGTAGCAAAGTGGAAACGATATCTAAACGATATTCTCAACATTGCAATTATTATACCTGCGTCACAGTGTGACGAAATTGACTTCAGATATACACACGATAAAGTAAATTCGGATCTGATCGTAAAAACATCGGGCCATTCATGAGGGCATCTTAAGCCATCGTATGAACAACGATTGAGTTTCATAGCCTCCGGGATAAACTCCGTGAGTGGTAGTAAATTCTTTGGTGTTCCAAAATATTGTAGAAAGACATTGCGAAGGTTCATTTTCGTGGTGAATTCGTTTGTCCATTTTGCCCTTCGTAAGGCCATCGTGGGTACATTTTCTCAAATCGTGTCATCTTCGTCTTAACTTCATGAGATCATCGGTGCCTGCCCGGGCATTTTCCTTCTCACGGCCACAAGAAGCTGCCGATTGTCTTATAAAGTCAACACAACTACGTGACGATCTCGTAATGCCGTCGTGTAGCCATCGTTTATAGTACGGTAACATAGAGATGAGACCACGGTGTCGGCGAAGACAGCCGAATTTGAGTAGCTTAATTTCAAAAGTATTAATCTTTGCTGCATATCAATCGATTATTTTGGTATTTTTTTCCTGGACTTCTCTGATCTAGCTGCATATATATATATATACGGATACTTGGAATGTTCCAGAGAGGTACGTTTACAGTCGTGTGTCCTACCAGTAAACTTTGCAATAAGATATCTAATACAAAGTACCTAATATCTTAAAAAAAAAAATACCATAGGTTTGCCTTCGTGTGTGATTCGGGTGCCATTCTACAGGCATCGTACTTGTTTTGGCTGTTCTGGGCCATCTTCTCGTGAAATTTAAAATTCCTTATTCGTATGGCTATCTGATGTCAAATTTTGGGACTTTTCGATGCCTGCATAAACGATGTTTGTGATGTCAATATGAAACAGGACGTTGCATTTAATGTACGCGATATGGACACGATATCAATAACATCACGATACCTGCGATTGAGCGGTGTAAACGCAACGGTAATTTACACATTTTGTTAATATGATATTGTCAACGATGTAAATAATGTTAACACAATGTATAACCTCGATATAGACTATAAACACGATATTACACCATATTGTCACACTGTAATGGCGAAAATCATTTTGCAAGACATTGAATATGATGTTGAAGCCATGTGTACACGATGTGGTCGTATCTCGCTGTTGACGATATCGTTAAAATATCTTCCATTAGATTTGCATTGGAATAAGTTTCTTTAGTAATTAATGCTGAAATCAAACAACAACACATACCTCGCAGTATTATAGTGATAAAGTCCAGAAACATAACGACTATAAAATCAACAAAATGTGTATATACTCATAACTAATGATTTCACAGGGTTTAATGCGATATTAGGTAAATTGCCCTTCAAGGCATTGATTATTGGGAGTGACAACTTTAATAATTACAATTCTGTATCTTTCATCACTCATTACTGAACTCGTTGCGTTTTATTTGTTTTTTACGCTTGAGTAATTTTCAAGTTGCAATATACGAAAAAAGTAAGCAGAACATATTTCAGATTTATTTAAATTTACTAATATTAATAATGTTCAATACCAGTTAATCAGCCTGGCAAAGATAACCTTGCATGCACATTTGTAAATTTAGACAGTGTGTTTATCTTCTAGACTTTGTATTAAAACAAAAACCTTACGATCACAATCTTTTAAGGTGACATTCAGTTACCTTTAAAATTGACATAACGAAAGATAACCGACCTCGTTTTCATGCGTCAAGAACTAATAGTATATTAAACTACAGTTATTCAGAATCCTGAAAAGTAATGGTTGCCATTGGTTCCTGTCCTGCATATTTTTTTTCTTTTTTTTTCGTTCAATTTTTTTTAATACAAATCAGACCGTTGGTTATCTGGTTTGAATTGATTCACATTTTAGCTTGCCGCGGCCTGTATAGCTTTTTATACAGAATGAGATAGTCTCATAGTTGTTTGCCGTAAGGTGACCAATAGTTGCTTACATGAATGTACGTTGGTCCATAGTGGATAGTTGTCTCAATGGCAATCATATCGCATATCTTTATTTTTAAATGTCTGACATTTTTTTGGCGAATAATGGTAAGCGGAAATAATAATATTTTTTCCGTCTTAGAGAAAAAGCGACCGGTTACACGTCAGACTAAACTCATAACGTTTGCGGGTCCAAATCGTGTAGCAGTTATAATTAAAGTTATAGTTTGCATAATGATGTGATATAGATGGGTTTTGTGTTTTATTTTTTTCCTGCTTGTCCTTCATATTGAATATCATACAGTGTATCTATTTTTGTTCATCTTACATGTAGCAGGTAGTGAAAATTACAAACCTTTTCGGGCAGTATTCATTTTTATTCATGGTAAAACAATTATCTTTTAAATGTACCTGGGACAGTCTCATTTCCATAAATGATCTCTTTTTTTTTTTTTGGTACCCCGAACTTATTAACAACAAAGTACTTTTTTTTGTAAATGAAGAACAGACCGACTGATTTGGTGTTTCATCTGAAATCAAAGATTGCGGATGGTTATTTAACATTCAGCTGAATATTAAATACAACTCAATAAAACGGTGACTTTTTTCTAAATTAAAAATCTGGTAGGGTAAAAGAGTATCAAATGGCAGAAAATGGGACTGACTTATTATCAGGTGTTTGAAGCCAAGTAATGGGATCATTATTATATCGTTTAGCAAGAAGGTCTGCAAGACTTCTATTTTGCATTTCATTCTGCTAGTTAAACGTAAAGTTTAGCTTTTCCTCACTGATTTTTCTTTTCCATTTGTAATTTATTTTTGATAACGTAGTCTACAATATGGAATATTATAACTCGCTTGATAAATGACTAAACAGTTTAAAAGGTTTGTATAGACAACAGTCCCTGTTAAATTTATCTACAAGTGCATAGTCTACTTATTTTAGATATACAAATTGACATTTGTTTATCATCGAAGCCCGATTATTGACCTCTTGTAACTACCAATATCTGTTAATATTGTTGTCGGATTATTGTAGTACTACCTTTTATGTTTAACTTAATCTTTATTTACAAAGTTGTTTGAACAGGGTTATATTGTATCCTACATACAGCGAAACTAGGAAATGGAACCGAAAAAGTCGTGATCATAGTCATGTTGACTTATTTGAAGATCCTGTCAATTGAAAATATATTTGCTGTTTCTCTTAATTTATCATAGTTTCGATAAAGAAAAAAATGAATAAAAATTCTTTGAAGGCAACAATCAGTAATGATTCTATAAATTTGGCCGCTTTATTTGTTGTAGATCGAAACTGATTTTGCTGCTTAAAGTCTATCCATCTACAATTACCTTAATCAAAATCGCAAAAATTGTAAAAACGTCATTGGAGGCGACTGACAATTTCAGTCATGTGACTTAATGGTAGATCTAGCTCTCTAGCTGACCATTTTTGCTGTTAATTCTATCTTTAACATTTTTTATGAGATTACCTCGAGGGAATTGGGGAGGGTGGAGATGAGGACGGATTGGATCATTACCATATGACCTGTTGATAATAAATCAACTCACTGAATACATTTATTTACCTAAAAATATGTAAGATAGTGTGGATATCTTATTTATTGTGTTAATAAACAATGTAATTTTTCAATTTTCTTTTATCAGTAAAAGTGAAGGATGGAACAAATAGGTGTTTCCACATATGCAGTTGATTTGTTCTTCATGTCAGTATATTGGTCTCAGAAAGATATTTTATAACTTTTTTACAAAAAAACATTGAGAGGTTCCTACCTATATCTGTAGAAATGACACACGATTTTAATATCTAATGGCATATACTTAGTCTATCTATCTCTGAAGTCTAAGGGGATGACCATTTGATATTCTGGAAAAATGGGTGGGTAGGATGAAATTATCCGAATTAGTCATTTATTTTCACCTGATGTTCAGTATGCTTATTTTTTCACAAGCTTTGCACCGCGGAAATTTATTTCACTTTTATTCACATTTGTATCCTCAACTATCCTGCAATTTATTTTGCAAAATATTCATTTTCAACCTGTCTTGTGCAAATCATATATTTTCAGTATTTACTAGGCCAAGCTATTCATTTTCAAAATCCTGCTGCCCCTCAGAAAATCATATGGTCAGCCCCTTAAACCATTGATATGAAAATACATGAAATAATTATTTGTCTGCATTTGTCTGCATTCTATGAATATCAATTATTAATGAAAGAGTTATTTTCACAGATTCACAACTAAATATGATATCTTTTATATATTTTAAATCAAGATGGCATTTTCCAAATCAATAAGGCGAGCCCAAGTTTCTAAACTTTGCGAGTTATGTGAGACTGACACAAACATTAAATGGAAATGTGTACAATGCAATACACTAATGTGCGAAAAATGTAAGAAAATTGATTTAAAAGTTCAAACAGCAATCAAGCATGACATTGTTGATATCAAAAGTTCAGAAGCTAAAACAGAAATGGATCACACTAATATTACTGACAATATTCCCTGTCAGATTCACAAGAGGAAATTGAATTGCATGTTTTGCAGAATATGCAACCAATTAATGTGTCTAGAGTGTATTACTGATTCCCACAAAAAACATGACCTAGACTCAGTTGATAAAGTGTGCACTGAAAAAAAAGAGAACTTAAAGAACTAGAATCTCAATATTCTAACAAATTCACACTTTGTAAAATTGAAGACAGTAAAGTTCGGGATTTTAAAACCAAATATGAACAATTTTTATCTGAATCTGTTCAGAAAATTAATCAACAAGAAACGTTGATCATAGATGAAGTCAGAAAATATGCCTTTATCTTTAACGGGAAGCTTAATACCAAAATTTATGATAAAAGAGATGATTTCTCATTTCCTATTGTTAATTATCCATTTTTAGATGGTGACGTTCCCTTGTCACCATCTTATGGTGTTTATATATCTCAACTTGTTCGATTCGCTCGTGTATGTAACAACTTATTGGATTTCAACGAAATAAATCTCTGTATTACTGAAAAACTATTACACCAGGGTTTTCGATATCACAAACTAGTCAAAACATTTACTAAATTTTATCATCGGTACAAGGACATCATTCGTAAATATAAATTAACATGCAGACATCTTATACGTTCAGGTATTTCACATCCAATATTTTATGGTAATATTCTTTACAAAGCACAAAAATGTCGGTATTCACCTCAAAAGCTAACCAAACCTTTAGACAGACTTATTCGGAAAGGATATAGTTACGATAATGTTGTCAAGTCATTAAGGATTGCATATTTTGGTATTAATATTGATTAACTCATAGGGTCTTTGCATCGGAAATAAACACATTTATTCTAAAACCAGTTGTTGGCATGATACGGGTTATGTTCTTCTCATATATTTTATGATGGTATGATACTAAACCCCTAACAGGAGGGATTGTACTTGATTTTCATATGATGAAGACATAATCTTTCAATCAGAATTATTGAGGTCTGGAGCTGGCATGTCAGTAACTGCTAGTAGTCCTGTGTTCATTTATGTATCATTGTCATTTTGCTTAGTTTCTTTTGTTACCTATTCTGACATCGGACTCGGACTTCTTTTGAACTGAGTTTTACTGTGCGTATTGCTATGTGTTTCTTTATTCTACATTGGCTAGAGGTATAGGGGAGGGTTGAGATCTCACAAAACATGTTTAACCCCGCCGCATTTTTGCACCTGTCCCAAGTCAGGAGCCTCTGGCCCTTGTTAGTCTTGTATGTTTTTTAATTTTAGTTCATTTATATGTTTTGGAGTTTACTGTGACGTCCATTTTCACTGAACTAGTACACAATTTTATTTAGGGGCCAGCTGAGGACATCCTCCGGGTGCGGGATTTTCTCGCTGCGTTGAAGACCCATTGGTGGCCTTCGGCTGTTGTCTGCTCTTTGGTCGGGTTGTTGTCTCTTTGACATATTCCCCATTTCCATTCTCAATTTTAAAGCACTAAGAGAACAACTGGAAAGTGAAAAGCAAAGAATAGAAAAATCTGTCACAGAAAAAGAGAAGCATGTGAAAGAAGTAAAGGAAACTTTACTAAATAAGCAAAGCAACATACAAGTAATATTAGAATCAAATCAAGCAGCTCAAGTGTTCAATGCTTATCCAGAATTCAGTGAATTAGAAATTTCAAATGCATCTTTCAAGGCATTTCCTGAAGAAACAAAAGATTTCATTCCTGCAAAGGAAAATTTTAAGACCATTTCAAACCTGTTTGGATCACTTAAAAGAACTAATCTACCAAAGGGATTGCCACAACTGAACTTAGACGTTATAAAGAGTTATACTACAGATCTAATCGCAGTGGATAGAGTGTTAATACAGAATGACAAGACAGCTTGGATTTCTTATCATATGACATCTTCTTTGCATAAAATTAACATTGATGAAACAATAAACACTGTTAAAGATATTTCAGTTAAGGTTAACGACATGTCACTGACAGACAATAATGATGTTCTCCTGTCTTTGTTTGATAGTACTGATATCAGTCTGTTAACAACAAAGACAGGAGAAATCAAAACTTTTCTGTCTGTATCACCACTGTATTCACTTGGTATAAATGTCACTAAAAATAATGACATCATACTGGGTGTCAAGGAGGAGGGTTATCCTTACAAAACTACAGACAAAAGTTGTAGGAAAGTTATTATCTTTGGGATGGATGGGAAACAAAAGCAATCATATGAGTATTACAACCATAAACAGAGACTTTTTACTATCCTTTATAGAATTACATCTAATGTTAACAATGACATACTGCTTATTGATAGTATATCTGATGATGATGGGAGGGTGATGGTTCTGGACAGGGAGGGACAGGTTAAGTGGACCTATCAGTGACATAATCGGGTTAATTCAGGGAAAAAACAATTTGATCCTACAGATATAGTGACAACATCATTCGGTGATGTTATAGTGAATGATTTTAACATACATGCCTTACATGACATGTCAGGGGAGGGAGATCTACTGACAAAGTTATGGAGGGTCAGGGGCTTTCATTTCCATTGTCACTGGATATTGATACCAAGGCAAAGTTATGGGTTGGATGTCATTCTGGGGATAAACGAAGAAGAGATGCCAAACTGCAAGTATTGAAGATGTGTTGTTAATTCAAATGAATTATCGATAAACATTTTAATGTCTGACTAGGCAATTAAATAGCTCCTATATTATCTGCATATAAAGGAACTTTAAAAATATAAATGCTGATATATCAGATGCATTTTGTTACTGAAAGCTAAAGAAATGAATGAATTGAACGAGAAGTGGGGTGGTCTTAAGCTTAGTTACATGATTTTCTTATTAGTTATTATTGGCTTTGAACTAGCTTTAAGTAACTGTTAGTACCCTCTGATCTTTAGCGTTTTTGTTAGTTTTTTTTTTTGCTCTCTATCGATCTGATTAGTTACCCATTGCAGCTGATTGTTATTGTTTGTTCTTATGTTGTGCTATTACACCACTGTCCCATGCTACTGGAGGGTTTGCGCAATGCAAACATGTTTAATTCCGCCACATTCTGTATGTGCCTGACTGCCTGTCCCAAGTCAGGAGACTGTAATTCAGTGGTTGTCGTTTGTTGCTGTATTTGTTTTTCATTTATGTGTTTTTTGTACATAAATCAGGCCGTTACTTTTCTCGTTCGAATTGCTTTACAATGGTCATTTCACGGCCTTTTCTAGCTAGCTATGCAGTTTTGGTTTTGCTCATTTTTGAAGGCCTTACGGTAACCTATAGTTGCAAATCTTCTAGTGAGTTGGTCTCTGGTGGAGAGTTGTATCATTGGCAATCATACAATATCTTATTTTTATAGGCATCGAGTTGATAAATCATCATGCATAGGAAATCTACTGACATGTAAAGTTAAGAAGGCTCAGGCAATCAAAAATGAGAAATAATACAATTGACTTTTACAGTACACACACACAGAATTAATTCTCATACTCCAAACACTGATTCTGGTGTAAAAATGTGTCTTACTGTGAAACACATATTTCTCTGCCAAAATACTCCCAGTACTTTATCCCATCTGAGAGGATTTTATGATTGATTTATTGATTGCAGGATACTTAGACGGTGACATGTAATTATAGGTAAAATATTAAAATTTATTCATCCTATCTCATGTATTTCATGATAAGCTTTGTTTCCAAAATATATCTAATGAAATCATTTTTTTTTAGATTTTCATGTATGGATCTTTGTGTCTGTTAATCTTGTTTGATTGGAAAATCATTTTCTTTCTTTCAATATCCAGAATGGCAAGTTTATATTTATAATAAATATAATTTATAATAAATTAACTGTTTTTGGCTTTTAACTAGCTTTCAGTCACTGCGAGTACTCTCAAATCGTACTTTCGTGTTAATTTGACCTGTTGACACAATTTGTAATGCATTTCTGTAATTCAATGTTTACTTATTTTGTGTTATATCTCGTCTCACTATTTTTAATATGTACCACGTTTGATTTTAGTATGACGATAATTTTCACTTCTGTACTCGTATTCCTAACAACAAAATTATTATATTTAGATTAACCTGTGTACGTTGCTTTTTTAAACGCCATTTTGTCCCAGATAAGAGTTGTCTTATTGACACTCTCCCTACATCTTTTTAATTACTACCTGTAACATCTATATTAAATAGGCTCCTACATTTTAATATTGTATTTTTATCGTATCATAGATCAAACTAATTCGTTCAGTAGATGTGTTTACTTGTTTTTGTTTAAATGTCTTTTTGATCGAGTTAAGCCCTTTCAATTGATATTTTATAGTGTGTCTTTTTTGTTGTAATGTTACACTACTTTCTCAGGTTAGGGTGAAGGTTGGCGCCTGTTAGAACGTTTAAATCCGCTGCATTTTTATGCACCTGTCTTAAGTCAGGAGCCTCTTGTTCAATGGTTGTCGTTTGTTTGTGTGGTTGATAGGTGTTTCTCGTTTCTCGTTTTTATGTAGATTAGGCCGTTGGTTTTCCTGTTGAATTGTTTCACACTATCCATTTTGGGAGCCCTTTATAGCTTGCTGTTCGGTGTGAGCCAAGGCTCCGTGTTGAAGGACGTACTTTGACCTATAATTGTTTACTTTTTATACATTGTGACTTGGATGGAGAGTTGTCTCATTGGCACTCATACCACATCTTCTTATTTATATTAGTTTTCAGATTAAGAAATATAATAATGATACAAAAAGAAAATGAATAAAAAAAGTGATTAATACTTGTATTTTTTTCCTTTAATTTCTATTCAAAATTAGGCTGAATAGATTCAGTTAAACATATTTCCAATGATCATACTCCACTTCTACATATGATATTTTGATTGTTTCTATCAGACTTTGATGTACTTAACATGCAGAATATGTAGTATTTGTTAAATACGAAAAACAACATTGTATATAATTTGAATATATAAAGTTGTTCATGATTCTATAATTCAATTTTACAAATCTCACACTTTTCTTAATTATCCAACTGTTACATTTAATGACAAAAAACAACAAACACCAGAAATATTTAATGTAGTCAACAACTACTGGCACACTTCAAAGGTAATTATGGCAATGATATCATCGTGTTTGGAGAAAGGATACCAAGGTGATAAACAATTCAAGGATTAAATGGAGGAATAACTCCTAGATTCTCCCAATTCCAACCAAAGATTTTCGGGAGAGTGGCGGGAGCTTTTTGGTTTGAAACCAAGCTTTAACAAAGTATTTGGAGAATGAGAATCGGTACTCCCGGTGTGAACACAAATGTATGGGTAGAGTGTGATTCTGTTAGTTGTGAATTACTTGACTTTCGTACTTTTCATATTGATGTATGTCATTGTATATAAGTAAATAAAGGAATATACGAATATTGATGTTCATATATTGCATGGAGGATCTAGTAATTTTTCAGGGGGTTGTCACCAAAACATACTTTCAAAATATTTTATGACATTAAGGTAATATAGGTAGTAACAACAGAAATGGTAACACATAGTTTACAAAATTGATTCCAATTCCATTAGTCTTTGACCGCCTCGGTGGTTTTATGACAGTGTGCTCGCCTAGAGTGCGACGGGTCAGACCAAAGACCTGAAAATTGATATTGCTGCTTCTCCGCTAAGCATGCGGGATTCAGGAGTACAATTAAAGACTGCATGGTCGCCTCGGATTCAGAATATTTATTCGAGTATATGTCTTCCTGTGGTTAGTTTACATGTGACTTAGCACGTTAAAAATCCGGCAGGGATTATATTATATCGTACTAACATTTTCTCGTCCTGAGTATTATTTATTTTGCCACTGGACGATTAACAGTCATCCATCATCATCGTCATCATTATTATCATCATTTTTCGTTGATGAATGTGGGCAAAAGTGTAAACGACTATATCAAGGTCTTAATGTAAATCATAATGCTTGTGCATCAGTGGTGATCCATTTTAAATCAATTCTCGCCTATTGTTGCATATAAAAAGATTAAGAACAGGAATTACTGTTTAACGGTCACTTTCACAACTGGTTACTATCGTGCAGACAATTGTAAGAATGAAAAGATGTTTTGATGGTCAAATTTGTTGCATTTCGTAATGCATTCAGTTGCTGACTTTGGCAATGTCTCTTTTGTAGTTTACCAGATAAACAATCACATTTTTACTTCTGAAGAATGTCTATTCGGCTAAACAAATTAAATTTCTAAAAATCAAAAACAGTTTTAGGTTTTCGAGCCTTTACATGTTACGTTCGTTAAGGTTCGTTGGTACAGTTTTGATTTAGGCTGCTTTGTGATTTTTCCTGAAGAAACAAGGAGTTAAAATTTCAAAACGTGTAGCAAAAGTCAAATTTTAATGAAATTAATCAATGATTGGGTACAAGATTTAATCAAAGGCGCTCTGGAGAATGCACCCTCCCCCTTTTCCACACGTCGAAAATATGAAAGAGGTGCATCAACTACTGTAATTGAAATAAACTAATATATTATTATATATGGATAAGGGAAAAAAATATTAAAGAATATTAGCAACAATATAAAACACACACACACAAAAAGAAATATAATAGAAAAGAGAGTTCCATTCCCCAAGCGCCTTTAGATATAAGATGCTGATAATAATCAGAACGAATGACAAATGAAAAATTCCATTTTATGAAATAAAATGTCTAAATGTAATGTTATTTTAACTAAAACAATTCTTGTTTAGTTCTACAATAAAATACCAGTAGTTTAATATCGATTTTTCATGTTGTTATGTTATACAATTTTTCGTTGTTTTTCTATCACTTTTTGGTGTATTTTTCCTTTGGGAAAATTTTTCATATTATACTAATCGCTTGAGATAAACAATTATCGCTAGTATATAATGCCCGTTATCAACAGAGTATTTTTCCCAAGAATATATGAAGAAAAAGGCGATCAACAGATAATCAATGGTCTTTCAAACTCGAGGATATTTCTCAGCTACATCTCATCTTAGGGCTGTTATCCTTCGAAGGGATTGCGGGATTGCGGGATATCGATTATCTATTATTATAGCTAAAAGTAATCTGTACTTTATTCGATCTTGTGTTTAGAACATTTAAAAATCAGTATGCAAGTACATAGTTTTTAACATGGCTTTGATGAACTTCATATTTTCACAATGTTACCGTGGGAAGCCACATGTAATTTAATAGTGTATTGCAGTATATAGGTATAGACAATATATTACAATTCATGTAGATTTTGTCACTTCCATTAGCCAATCATTGACAGCCCAATCTCATCAGATAAATTTTACCTCCTTTTGATAAAACGTAACTCATTTTGCTTAGGTATTTCATTTTTTATATAGAGAAAAAAGCACTTCCAATTCATTGAGTAAGTACAAGGAATCATCTTGAAATTTTGCACTCGGTTTTAGGTTTTTATTCAAGAATTTCTGCTGAACATTCATCAATAATTTTCATTGATTTTCATGGATCTTATCACAGAAAATATAGTTCTTCACTTTATTCTTTATTAACATTTTGCATTTCTAGTGAATAAAGTAGCTGAACTTTACCTTGTACCCAACAAGTAAGAACAGTAGCTAAACTTTGCCTTGGTCCCTTACATGTAGTAAATTAGACAAACCTCACTTTGTACCTTACATGCTGACAGATCAAAAAAGGAGAGTAAGGTGAGAATTGTTCCTAAATATTCTGTCATTTCTTCTGGATCACATGTCCTCATCTGTTCTCAATATGTCAATAAAAATAGTTCTATCAAATGAGAAAAAAAACAACATTTGACAACATATTTGTTGCATTTGGAGGTAGACTTTTTCAACAAATTGTCGGCATCCCTATGGAACCAGCTGTGCGACTCTCCTTGCCGACATTTTCTTATTTTCATATGAGTCAGAGTTCCTTCAGACACTTGTCAAAAACAATACGATCAAAGAAGCCAGATCATTTAATTTCACATTCAGATTTATTGATGATGTTCTTTCCATTAACAATAAGAAACAACAGACACGGCTTCCTCCGACTCATTGTTAGACTTATACCTCGAATTTGACATATGTGGTCTTCTCAGTACTAGAATCTATGACAAACGAGACGATTCTAATTTTTCAATTTCCCCAACCTTAGCAGCAATATACCAACTTATCCTGCATATGGGATATCTATTTCCCAACTCATTCGGTATTCAAGAGTTTGTAGCTTCTCCTCAGACTTTATAAAACGTCACCAGTGTTTGAACAGAAAGTTGATGAACCAGGCTTATGTCAAAGAAAGTCTAGTCCTTTTTCTAAAAAAGTTCATCGGAAGATACCAAGACCTTGTTGATAAATATGCAGTATCAACTTGACAAATGATACATGATGGTCTTGAAGTATAGATTCTAGGTATTGACGTTGTTTTTCATCTTAATAACGTGTTATTGAGTTCTTTTATTTCTCTTTGTATATTTTTAAACTTTACTGTTTAGTCCTTCTTTGGTAATATCCTTTGGCGTGGCTCGGTATTTAAACATCCCACCATTGTGTTATAGTTCTATGGTCATTTTTTGTATTCTTGTCTTTCATTTTTGCTTATGTGCTTTGTCTATATCCCATTTTGTTTTTCTTTGTTGACATAGTTGTTTGTTTTATAGTAATTAAGATTATAACGCAATGTTGACTGCTGTACCCCATTTTTTTTTTACATTTTTATCTATTATAAAGTTGAGAATGGAAACGGGGAATGTGTCAGAGAGCCAACAACCCGACCAAAGAGTCCAAGGCCAGTTACTGACATGCCAGCTCCAGACCTCAATTAAACTGATTGAAAGATTATGTCTTCATCATATGAAAATCAAGCACAATCCCTCCCGTTAGTGGTTTAGTATCATACTATCATAAAATATACGAGAAGAACATAACCCCTTTCTGCCAACAACTGGTTTTGGAATAAATGTGTTTACTTCCGATGCAAAGACCCTATGAGTGAATCAATATTAATTCCAACAAATACCATCTTTAATGACCTGACAACAGTATCGTAACTATATCTCTTCTGAAGAGTCTGCTCAAAGATTTGTTTAGCTTTTGAGGTGAATGACTACATTTTTGTGCTTTGTATAGACTATTACCATATAAGATTGGTTGTGAAATACCTGAACGTATAAGATGCCTGACCGTTTATTTATATTTACGAACGATGTCCTTGTACCGATGATAGAATTTAGTAAATGTTTTGACAAGTTTGTGATATCGAAAACCCTGGTGTAATAATTTTTCAGTAATACAGAGATTTCTTTCGTTCAAATCAAATACGTTGTTACATACACGAGCGAATCGAACAAGTTGATGTAAACACCATAAGATGGTGACAAGGGAACGTCACCATCTAAAAATGGATAATTAACAATAGGAAATGAAAAATCATCTATTTTATCATAAATTTTGGTATTAATCTTCCCGTTAAAGATATAGATATCAAGATTCAGGAAAGGGCAGTGTTCATTGTTAGTATTAGCTTTATTTAAAGTCAGTTCATCGGGATAAATTTTAGTGTACATACTGAAGTCGTCACTTTTGAGAGCCAATATATCATCCAGATATCTAAAAGTGTTATTAAAGTTTTGTATCAGATGTTGTTTCGATGGGTCTTTGCTGATTTAACTCATAAATTGAAACTCGTAACAATACAGAAACAGGTTCACAAGAAGTGGTGCACAGTAAGTCCCCATTGGAATTCCGATAACTTGACAATATACGGAATCTCCATAGCGAACAAAAGTGTTACCTAGTAAAAATTGAAGTGCAGTTATCGTAACAAAGCAGGTCCAATTGGCATAGATCTTTTGTTTGTATGTCAGTTTATTTTGTTCACCCATTGTTGTCAATATAATGAAATTTTATGCGACTGTCTATTTGTTTTGTTCACACACTGTTATCAATACAATAGAATTTCATGCGACTGTCACACAAGTGAGAGGTTAAGCTAGCTATAGATAGATAGATATTTTTATTTTGAAGTACAACTTGGTACATGTATATGAAATACAAAATGTTACTTTTGTAAACATATATAGCCAATAAACATGTATATTTAAACCAACCAGCCTTAAGAGGCTTATGATGCACCGTCATTTATGTACGAAATATTATATAAAACCAGGTTTAATCCACCTTTTTCTACATAAAGAAATGCCTGTACCAAGTCAGGAATATGGCAGTTGTTATCAAATAGTCCGTTTCTATATATATTGGTGTTTGTTTTTGTTACAGTTCAGTGTTTCTTTTGTTCCGTTGTTTTCCTCTCATAGTTGATGTGTTTCCCTCGGTTTTAGTTTGTAACCCGGATTTGTTTTCTCTTAATCGATTTAAACAGCGGTAGTATACTATTGCCTTTATCTGTACCAAGTAAGGAATATGACAGTTGTTTTCCATTCATTTGATGTGTTTGAGCTTTTGATTTTGCCATTTGTTAAGGGTCTTTCCGTTTTGAATTTTCCTTGGAGATCGGTATTTTTGTTATTTTACTTTTCATATCTTAATTAAAGTCCCATGTTAAAAAAAGTCACGATTTGTACAGTATGGTGTAATATATGTATGTGATCAATTGCATTCTCTGATCAACAGATCAATAACTTTAAAAAAAAGCACCTACAATGTAATCGTATGACCCTCCAGTCAATAGAGTAATAAATGCTTACAAGCGTGATATCGTCGAGATTATCTACTTGTCAATCTCAAGTACTATTTAAATGATATATGTCTCTGTTATAAGGGAGATAACTCTACTCTACCTTCAAAATTAGTTACCTCAAGTAGGAAATAGAATTTACTTCTAAATCTTATCCAAATTGTTTTTCATAATTAAAAAAAAGAAAACTGCTCTGATTCAAATTCCTATATGATTACTCTGGACTGACGGAAGGCTTTTTTATATCATTTTCCCCATCAATTTCAGTGACTAAGGTAGGATACAAATTTAGTCTTCAACAAAAAAATGCATTCTGGGGAAACTACAAACACTTATCACACATATTTCATATTTGTTTATTTTTTTCTCAACTACTAAAACAAAATGTTTTCCCTGAAACAGCCGCTCGATACAGATATGTCTTTTCTTTTCAAGCACTTAACATTGGGGAAGGGGTTAAAATGAATGAATTCAAACAATAAGTTCTTCCTTTGTGCTTATTACATACTTTCAAAATAAAATATAAAGGTTAAAAATTCAATCTCATTATAATATTTTTGTGGTTTTTGTTTAAACTTTCAGATTCTGAATGAAGATGTTCAGTATCCATGAGACGCTTAAATCGAAAGAAATATATAAAGTATATTCATTTAAAAAAAAATGACTACTTGTTTTACATTTTAATGAGGTCAAAAGTATTAAAACCACTTTATAAGTGAATCTAAAACATAATCCTTCTATTTCCTGTCTTTATTATATGTATATGCGCAGTATAAATCTCATTTTTTTTTGATTTCATAAAACATCACAAAGAAGCATACGATTTCATGCAAATTTGTTTATATATCTGATTAATAGTCCAAATAATCATGTTGTCATAAAAGGCTTTTTTAATATTTTTGCTGAGACGCCTTCGTAGGGTGGAAGGATTGATGGATGAGTGGACCGTTGGATGGATGGTTAACTGTTTATTCTGATATCAGTGGCAACTGTCATATGCATATTTACAACAAGAACATGTTAATGCGATATTCATATGTAACCTAATTTGCACAACAGCAAATGCTAATTTTCAAGTCCTTGCAAATTTCGATTCTGCTAGGGATTTGAACTGCACTCGAAACAGGCAATCAATGCGGTTCAAAACCTTTGGCTCGATAGCTTTAATTAGGTTTATCCAGAAACGGGCATCTGGCATCTTAATATGGCTAGTTTTACTTTGAATTGATACCATAATTGGTATAACATAAGTAGTCATTCTGATATGAACTGACATTAAATAATAAGCATAGCTTCTGGATAAGCTTCACACATCATATTCATCACAGATGATATTTTATAACAAGGGTATTAAACCCAGCCTTTTTCTAAAACAATCCACACACTTCTAAGGGGGAGTTTATGTACTGAGATAAATAATACAACATTAATGTCTATGTATTTTTCATATTCTCAAAGTAACTTGGTAAAATTTATATCTTAAATTATAAAATAAAGAAATAAAAACATTTATAAATAACAACAAAATTGTAGTATAAATAAACATCAATAACAATGAACACACTTGTAAATTATGACTAAAATGGAACTATCTGACAACTAATGAGATCAATTAAACAAACAAAGAAATCAAGTAAGAACAAAAGTTGATATTGAACATTAAAGATACAGAAATTTAACTGGGAAAATATTTATAAATACGGTTTATGGCCAGCAAAAACTTAAGTTCTCAATTATCTATTAAAGACAAGTTCAAAATTCAGATTCATGGTAAATCTAAATGAACTGAGTATTTTAGTCCTTAATGCTATCATGGAAGTATAATTAGGACCAAGCAGTCGTAGCATGATATTATTCGTTACTTTACTACATTCTGCAGTCAGTAGAGATTTTACAAGCGTATATCCAATGTGTGTAATTGAGCATTACATATTACAAACTATGTTCAATTTGGACATGAATCATTAAAAATTCTTGAATTAAGAAAACACATGTACATTCAAATATTGTTCAGAGTTACATTCAAATTAAAAATTGAAAACAAATACTCATACAAAAGTGTCTTAAGTCATCTAAATATGGTTAGTTTTACTTGGAATTGATACCATGTATCAATGGTATAACATAAGTGTTCATTCCTATATGAACTGATATTAAATAATAAGCATAGCTTCTAGATAAGCTTCACACATCATATTCATCACAGATGATATTTTATAACAAGGGTATTAAACCAAGTATTTTTCTAAAAAAATCCACACACTGCTATGGTGACATAAGAGTGAGGTAGTTGTATATACTGAGATAAATGAAACAACATTAATTTCTAAGTATTTTTAACATATTAATCAATATTTAAATACTCAAAGTAATTTGATAAAAATTAGTCTTAAATTATAAAACTTAAAAAAAATTAAAAACATGTGTAAATAACAACAAAATTGTAGCATAAATAAACATCAATAACAAGTAACACTTATAAATTATGACTAAACTTTCTGACAACTAATGAGATCAATTAAACAATCAAAGAAAATAAGTTAGAAGAAAATTTGATGTTGAACATTAAAGAAACAGGAATTTCACTGCAAAATACAGTTTATGACCAGCAGAAACTCAAGCTCTCAATTATCTAAGACAGGTTCAAAATTCAGATTCATGGTAAATTAAAATGAACTGATTATTTTAATTGAGTATTTTAGTCCTAAATGATATCACGAAAGTATGATAAGGACCAAGCAGTCATAGCATGATATTATTCATTATTCACTAACATAAATTAGTTTAGTAGTAATATCAGAGAGTTCTTTAATTATTTAATCAACCATAACTGCTTTTATCTCTTTGAGATACTTGCTAAATCAGGGGCAGATCCAGGACTTTGTAAAGGGGGCGTAATTCAAGAAAACAGTATAAGTATAGTGTTTTCTGCAAAATGTTTTCGAACGATTAAATGCTAAAAAATGATATATTTTTCAAGCAAAGAGGAAGCTTATGCCCCCTTCTGAATCCGGTAAAAACGTACACCAATATCAGATATAAAGAAAACAAAGATATTATTTGTTTTATGTTGTTGGTATGATTTTTTAAGGAGTTCCTGTACTTTCCTCTCAATAAAACTTACTTTACTAGATTCTGCAGTCAGTACAGATTTTATATCCATAGGGTATAATTGAGCATTACAGATTATAAAATATGTTCAATTTTGATGAATCATTAAAAAATCTTGAAATTAAGAAAACACATGTACATTCAAATATTGTTTAGGTAAATTCAAATTTAAAATTGTGAAAAAAAACAAAACTCTTAAAAAAGTGTCTAACGTGTTTACATTTTTGTTTATGCTGCTAGCTCCATTTTGAGTTGTTTTCTGTAAAAAAAAATGAATTAGATTTTTCAAGATCATACATCTTTTTGTCTTCCTATAAATTAAACTGATGTGGCTCAAGTTTAGGCTTAAAAGTATAAGATTGTAAAAAAAAAAAAAATCTTATACAACATGAAAACTTCTTATATTTCCACACAGTTATGAATTAAAATTTATTGTAATTATACTCATGCAACCAATTAAATATACTCCTCCCAAAAGTTTCGCAACACAACTTTAGACTGAAAATAAATAGAACAAAATCTATATTAATCGTTTAAGTTTGATTTGATTGATTTTTGGTGTTTTAACGCCACTTTTAAGCACCGCTTTTGGGCTATTTCGTGGCGGCCAGTTTTTATTGGTGAAGGAAGCCGGAGTGCCCGGAGAAAACCACCGACCTTCGATAGGAAAACTGACAATCCTAGTCAATTAAGATTGGAGTCGAGTGCACCCGCATGAGCGGGGTTCGAACTCACAACCTCAGTGTTGACAGGCTAGTGATTGCAGTAGGAACTACTTAGACCACTCGGCCACCGAGGCCCCCGTTTAAGTTTGTATTCTCTTAGTCTTTAATCGTTTATGTATTCATAAGTGCTACAGTTATGGTGGTAAAATTTTAGACAGCTACACTGTTCACACACTTTAAGGTGAGGGGTCAAAATTAAAAGTCACAACTTTAAGAAACTAACAATACCCTTGCAAAAAAACTAAATGAAAAAAAAAAATAAGGGGTGGAATTTTTTTTTTTTTTGGTTTTCTTCTTTAATCTATTCAACATGTTCAATATCCTTAAAACAGGGATGCTGTTAAATTCAAGTCATTTTCAACATTTTTAACAACATACTGTGCATGTTTGCTCCCATGTAAAACAAAAATCATTAAACATTAAAAAAAAATCTACACAAAGCACAAATTTGCAAATTACACAAGCATTTGATCAAAACAACAAGCAGCATTCATTAACTGAACAAACGAGTAGATAAATACAAATTGTAACTTAAAATAAATAATAATTAATATAAATAAAACATTTCAAAGTGATATGTTTGATACAAACTGCCATTACATGGAATTTAAAAATATGCATAAAACTAGATGAATAACTATACAGAGGTGTATAACATCACAAGACTATAAATAAACTGGACAAAACATCTAGAAGGCAATATATGGACTTTTACAATAGACACGTGTAGATATAATATAATATTAACTTCGTTTTACAAAGTATGAAATGAATAAATATAAAAAAAATCTTAAGATCTGGCATCATTTCCAAATATTTTTTATTTCCATCCTATTGAAATGGTTCTGGGGTGAATTTTAACTATTTCATCACCACTGTCCTGATTTTTTTAAAGCACATTTTTTGTTCTTTCATTAGAATTTACAAGCTGAGGAAATAAAAAAAAGATAAAATTTACCACCCACACCAACTTTTAATTTTTGTTTACTAAAAGGCTCCTTTTTGCTGTTTTAACTAGTAAACATTAGTAAAATGCTGCAGTCATTGGTTCAAAATGTGTTGGGTTCTGATGAAGATTGACATAACTACATAAACAAAAACAAATAACATAATTTGAGGTATTTACTCACATTCAACTTCGCATTTTACAAAATGAATGTTAAGTGACAATAGTATAAAGAGAAGTCACCTTAGTACAGCTCATTCATAGAACAGTTATTAATGTAAACAGCTTAAACTTAATATCCATATTAAGAATGAGCTTATGACTAATTTGAATTGTAAGATTTAATGAAAAATGACTGAACTCCTGCAAAAAAACATGATATGATATAAACCAGTGTTCAGCACATATACTTGTTGTCATGTCTCTCGTTAGACAAGGTAGTTCATACACAAACAGATTCTTATATATAAATCATCACTTTATCATACAATAAATTGCTTCGCCGAGCGCAGCTGGATACGACTGCAGAGGTCCAACCCTGAATAGTTGGGGCAAAAACGGACACAATATTCGCACTTGATACAGGTCTGAATTTGGATTGTAATTAAATATTTGACACATAATAGGTTTCTGACACAGAATAACTGTAGTCAAAGAACTTGAATTGGTTATGTGATTTGAATTTATATTCATTTTTTTGCTTTTGTGCAATACACTATGCTGTTGCAAATTGACCCCCCAAAAAAAAAAAGAATATTTTAACCCCCTTTTTTGCAAAAAAAAAATATTTGAAGAAATTTTCTTTTCAATTTCTGAAATCTTGAGAACAAATTGTCCCCATACCCCAATTTTTTAACTCTCCCCTTTCCCAAAAAAAATTCTTTCCTCAAGATATGGTCATAATCTCAATTCAAATTTCCAATGGAATTTGCAACCATAATAACCAATTTAAATACATAATAAAAGTCTTAAAAAGAAAATGACATACATAATCATGGCTAAAATTAAATTACCTTCATCAGCATTTTAAAAATAGTAACTTCTAAAAATAAATTGACAGCTAATCACCTCAAGACAATACAATATTTCTTTATACATAATTTTAAAGCAGTGTAAGGAAGGTAATTCAAAATGTTGTGTTTGAATTACTTCCCTTACACTGCTTTTAAATTATGTTTTGTACTTAAGTAATTGTCCATTAACCAGGACACCCCTGTTTTTCCCCCTTTTTTGCTCCTAATTCCTAAACTGTTTGAGCCATGACCCCCCAAAGCCAATTTTTACCATCCCTTTGTGGTATGGAAACTTGCGGTATAATTTCAGAGAGATCCATACACCATTCCACAAGTTATTGTCTGGAAACTAGAAAAATGCTTATATGGGCCCCTTTTTAGCCCCTAATTCTTAAACTGTTGGGACCATAACCCCCAAAATCAATCCAAACCTTTCGTTTGTGGTCATAAACCTTGTGTTTAAATTTTATAGATTTCTATTTACTTATACTAAAGTTATTGTGCGAAAACCAAATGTCTTTGGATGACGTGGAAGATGACGACGTGATACCAATATACGATCGCAAAATTTTTTGCGGTCGTATAAAAAGGATTAATTGAATCATCATCACTTTACAACAGCATCATCTACCAATACATCCCAATAGGACGGTGGAGGTGTATCTCTTTGATGTGGTTGGCTCATTAATGAATCTAAAAAATCAACATTTTTTTTTAATTTATTGTTAACACTATATTCAAAGTTTCTTCAATAACCAATTGAACAACTGAACTAATTTAAACTGTTATAAAACAGTTAGTTGATTTTCTGGTATGAATTGTTTCACATTTTGTCATGCTGGCGCCTTTTAACCCTTACTATATGGTCATGATGGTATGGGTTTTGCCTTTTAACGCTTACTATATGGTCATGATGGTATGGGTTTTGCCTTTTAACGCTTACTATATGGTCATGATGGTATGGGTTTTGCCTTTTAACGCTTACTATATGGTCATGATGGTATGGGTTTTGCCTTTTAACACTTACTATATGGTCATGATGGTATGGGTTTTGCCTTTTAACCCTTACTATATGGTCATGATGGTATGGGTTTTGCCTTTAACCCTTACTATATGTTCATGATGGTATGGGTTTTGCCTTTAACGCTTACTATATGGTCATGATGGTATGGGTTTTGCCTTTTAACGCTTACTATATGGTCATGATGGTATGGGTTTTGCCTTTTAACGGTTACTATATGGTCATGATGGTATGGGTTTTGCAAATGGGGTGACAAAAATTTCATTCATGTTCAGGACGAGAATAGATTAACAGTACATACAATAGATAGGTCCTGTAAAAGAGGCCGTCTGGGATGAAGGTCAGAGAAATTTGGACTGCAACTAGAAAATGAGGGTATATTGGATAGGGACAGAAATTTTGCCTTGCAACATACCACCTACAGACCCCTCAATAGAGTTGTTGCTAGGGCTTTTATTGTGCAGAGAGGGTGGCACTATCTTTACAGAAGGCTTCAGATTTAGCATCCCCATTCTGACCGGACGTGGCTGCGTACATCCCTCACAGCCTAACGCCCCAATTTGGCAACAGTTTTACTGCTGGCCGCAGAATAAGATCAAAGTGACTATATTCACCCGGGGAGGGGGTAATCTTTCAATGAGACTAGTTTGTATCTTACCTGGACAATGGAGTCAGACCCAAATTGATGAAAACAGTTAAAGTTGCCTATGACCTAGGTGAGTTGTATTTTGGAGATAATCGGAGGATAGTTCCTAGCGATGGTGTTGTCTGTTGTGCAGTTGAATATTCAAGATAATTTATTTTATGTATCATCAGAACCTTTTGAAATTTCTTAAACATTCAATAGTTTTTCATTACCTGTTTGTTTATTTGTATTTTCTATCAAACTGTCCAGTTCTGGCATAGAACCTTGACGAGTTACCTCCCCTTCTGCCATCTCTGTTTGTACAGTTCTTGGAGATGATCTCTCAGAGACTGAATCACAATTACGGTATCTGGAATGTCGACAGGAGACAAATATACAGATGACAATGGCCAGGAATGTAGTAATAGAACCTACAGCTAAAACAATTTGGGTCACTAAGGCATCGGTACTGTGTTTATCATCGTTGTCATCATCGTCTTCTAAAAAAAAGAAAATAGTTTAAAAACTGAGCTTACAAACTCATACACCCAATCTTTGCTCAACTACAGCATAAACAACTCATAAACAAGCATTCTGTGAGTATTGCATGGCAATACATAGTCCCCTTCCGGTTAAAAATTCATTGTAATGGAACGAAATTCTAACTTGATCCTTAACTTGTCATGGTGTAAACTACATAAAAATATAAAATCAAAATCTTCAAGCATGATGAAAAAAACTGTTGAAAACTGATTGTTTAAGAGAATTTTCTATGTCCAAAGACCATAACTCTGCACAAAATCATCAGACCGGTACAAAATTCCAAGTTGATCTGTAACTTGTCATGATAAAACTATATACTAATTATCAAATCAATATCTTCAAGAATGACAAACAAACCTACCACTAAATCCTTCAAACAATTTACCAAAGAAAAGGAAATAAATCCAAAATGTCATTTTGTCTTTTAATTTTTTCTTTTAAATGAGTTATTTCCCTTTGAACAGAAATCTACTAATTAATAAGTATTTCGTCAAAAAGTTAATTCTAGGGAAATGGCTTTAACTGAACAAAGAGAAAAGCTAAAATCGTGAAAATTGAACTTGACCTGTAACTTGTCATGATAAAACAATAAACCAAATATCAAATCAATATCTTCAAGCATGAAGAAAAAAAGTCTGGAAAACTGAATTGCCGGACTGACAGATGGACAGACGGACGGAGTGCAAACCTAAAGTCCCCTTCGACTTCGTCGGTAGGGACTAAAAAGCTTCTGCCAAAGTTTCATAAAATTCTATAAAGGTTTGACAAAGTAATATTTAGAGAGTAACAAACTTTACAGATTGTATCTACTTGTTAATTGTAAAAACACTAAGTACATTTATCAGTAAAATAAGGAAAAATGAAAATATTTTTTTTTTTAATTTTGCTCTGAATATTGTATTTTGGCCATAACTAATAAAGCTTCTCTCCAAATTTTATAAAAATTCCATGATGGTTTGACAAAGTTATTGATGACTGAAAACTTTAACCTCAGACTAAATCTGAATGATAACTGTAACAAAATTAAGTCCATATATCAGTAAAACACATTTTGCTGTAGATACTGTCTTTAGGTCATAAACAAGATTCTGTCCAAATTTGATAAAGTACCATGAAGGTTTGACAAAGTTATTGATGTCTAAAAAAAACTTTAACCACAGACTGAACCTAAATGTTTACGCCGCCGACAACACCACCCCACCGACGCCGACGACAGAATCTAGAATCGCTATGTCTCACTTTCGTGAAATAAATGTTGCAGTACAAAAATTCCTAAAGTAAAATATCTTGATTTGTATTAAAATAATGGATGTAGTGTTATTGCAAATGATACAACTATTCACCAGACACCAAAAGATGTGGATGTAAACAGATGAACTTCACAATACAGCCTTCAACAATGAACAAAAGACCTTAGAGTAGCTATAACAGCCCTCAAGACACAAATTGTCAAAAACAATTAAAAAGAGACAACAAATGGCTTGATCTATGTCCAATCAATAAATGAATAAATAGCTGCGCCATGAGCGCATCATATACCTGTTGTCCTTTTAGCTCGTCTTTATGTTATAAATGCATTTATATGATCAACTAGCATACTGTGATTTTCGACGATTTTTCAAAGAATAAAGTTCCATAACTCCGCAAATGCAAATTAGAAGTTTATAACAAACAAAAGGGAGCCTATTTCAATAGATATAAACAAGTCACAAAAGTTTCATGTTTCATCAAACCATTTTTGAGTAATTTCTGAAAACTGAAACCCCCTTTTTACGAATAAAGTCCCCAATACTCAAAAGTGTGAAATCAGAATTTTTTTAAAATCGAAAGGGATCTTATGTCAATATAAATAAACAATTCACCAGTTTCATGATAACTGCTCAAAGCATTTTTGAGTTATAGTCAGAAAACTGGAAAATACCCCATTTTTAGAATAAAATCTAAAATTTATAAAAATCGAAAGGTAGCTTACATCAATAGATATAAACAATTCACCAAAGTTTCATGAAAAAGTTTTTGAGTTATTGTCCGAAGATGACGGAAAGACAGACAAAGCTTAGGTATACCATAATTCGTCCCGTCTTAGACGGGAGTATAAAAACAACTATCATGACAGACAGCACTAACGACATCCACCGAATTATAGACTCCTAACTTGGGACAAGCACATACAGATGGTGAAAGGATTAAACAAGCATGCAAGTTCTCACCCCTTTCCCTAATCTGACTAAGTCTAGTTCAATCAATTTGCGACTGATGGGAGTAGACCTGTCTTAAGGGGGTAACTTTTTAAATCAATAACATGTTTGAAACATTCATTTTCATCAATGCTTTCTAGCTTTGAAGCATTCATGTGAAACAGAATCATGAGAATTATGTAAAATAATCTGGGTTACTTAAAGGCTTAGAATATATTTGTAGAAAAGGAGATTTTGATTGTTGTGTTATCCTGATAATTTGGAGAAACAACAACTAGCATAATAAAGAATGATGTGGATTCATTCATTTTCGTGGTTATCAATTTTCACAGATTAAGAAAAAATGTCTTATCGCGGATATTTGATTTCATTGTTTTGCAGGGTATGCCAATAGAAAATTCATACTTCGTTAACATTAACATTTGTGGTTTACCTTTATCCACGAATTCCACAAAAAATGGTATTCAACGAATAATAATGAATCAACAATACCTGTATATGACTACTTCAGTGGTCCCTTCCTTCTCTAATCCATATAATTACAATTTTGTCTCACTGCTTCTCATTAATATTGCAAATTACCAGACATTTAAGACCAATGAATACGTTATTGTTCAGACAGATCATCAAAATTTATATTCAAATAATATGTAAAAAGCAACACATTACTCACCTGTACTATATTGCCCATTTTTGCCTTCTATTCTGAACACAACATGGGCACCAGATTTCTGCTGGGCTTCAAACTTGATAAGAAATGGGTTGTTTCCAGGGGTACAAAACGTAGGGTCCAAATTGTTTACACAATTACGTGTCTGCCAAAATAAATTAAATAGATATGTTTTGTGTATTTCTATGAGATTAAAAAGATACATGTACAGTAGTGTGTCTGAATTGATTTCTAATAACATGTGAATAACGCTATCATGAATTTTTTTATCCAGCAATGTTACAATTGTTACATGTACATGTCGAACTTCTGTATCACTAGGCTGTCAACATTGAGGTTGTGAGTTCAAATCGGGCAAGTGGAAACTGCGTTCAACTCCAATCTTAATTGACTAGGATTGTCAGTTTTCCTACCGAAGGTCGGTGGTTCACTCCGAGTACTTCGGCTTCTTCCACCAATAAAAACTGACCGCCAAGAAATAGTGTAATAATGCTAAAAGTGGCATTAAATACCCATCAATCAATCAATCAAAATATATCGTTATATATCTATGTTCAGGGATTCTAATCTTGTCAAAATTAACTGACGATTTGCAAATCCCCATATTCTAAAGAAAGTCATTACATAAATGTTATATCAATATAAAAATAAAAGCATGAGGTATGATTGCCAATGAGAAACTATCCACCAGAAACCAAATGACATACTTTGTAGATGTAAACAACTATAGGTCATCATACAGCCTTCAATGAAAAAATGTAAAACAATTCAAACGAGAACTCCATATTGATACTAATTAAATCAGATGCATATTCATGACGAGAACATGTTTATGTGATATGAATATGAACCCTGCTTTGTACTAGACTATACTTTTTTCACGTTCTAGTTCACAAGGGAATAGTCTGCAGGAGGACATGTCATCTACCCTGATACATTATTCTGACTGAAGGCCAACCCGTCTTTTTCCTTACTCCTATATGCTGCATACTTAGCTGATTGGCAGCAAATACCAATTTTTTTAAGTCATTGGTTTGACCTAGCCCGGAAAAAATCCAGGATCTCCTACAATGAAGGGGGGATGTGACCATGTGATCTACGGGGCGGTCATTGAAATTTGAATTGGATGCTACAAAAAATAAAAGGTGCTAGCATGGCAACAACAAATAGATGATAAGAGTATGCAACAATTGACAGAGTGATGGGACAAGACAATCATATATTAGTGATGTTTTTAACTTGTTATTATAAAAGATAGAACCAAACTGACTGCGCACGCATGCATGCTGAATGGCAAATTATAATTTAAATTTTCTGCTTTTATTAATGTTTGAAACTCAAAAAAAAATTAAATTGAATTAAAGTTTTTGTCCTAATCATAGTTTAAATGCACCTTTCAGATTTGTAAAATTTAATTTGCTTGCAAATTTTTGCAGAAATTGTGCACTGAAATCTCAGTACCCTCTTTAAACTGACTTAAACTATGCCTATTTCTGTATTTAAAATGTAAATTTGGACTTTCAATGTTTGAGCAAACCTCCCAACGAAACTGACAAGAAAACTAACCAAATTATTTTTGAACATCCTAATGTAGAAAATCTATAAATGTTTGCACTGATTCCCTGTTAAACATTTAATAACTAACTTTCTATAACCTAAACATCTTAGGAAAATTGAAAAATTAGCTTTAATTTAAACATGCAACTGTGTGAATTTCAGTTCAGTTAAAAGTTTGATTTATACATGATATATATGTGTGTCTGGAAAAAAAATTGTGTACCTGTACTGAACAGGTATAATATGACTCATAGGAATTGCATGTACATCTTGATATGTGAATCTTATCAGCTTCACTATATACAACAATTGATAGATACAGGCTCTAGTGTAACATGTGTAACTTAAAAAAAAAATATGGAGACGTTAATTTTCACAGTTTGTCTTGTGCAGAGATGATTTATTTTTATGTGGTTTTTGAAGAAGAAAATTTAACTCTAGCACTTAACATCCAATAAACATTTTAATTGTTTTTAAACATGTTAAATGTAGAGTAAAATATGTCATGTTTTTTAAACAAAAATAAATAATCCAATTCATGCAATTTGATGACAAATAAAAATACATAAATCCCTCTACAAAGGTACAATTATTGTCAACAATACCACAACTATATGTGTATTTGTATGCATTGTTATGACGGATTTTAAACATTATCACTGTCAATCTGGATCAAGTATAGACAAGTTCTTATTAACTTCCTGGTTGATGGGTATCTAAGGAAAAATGTAGAAATGTTATTCACAAAGAGCTAGCTGGTGAGATTTTTGTCAAGAAAAAAGGTACGGAGGAAAAATACACTATTTTCATTTGACAGTGCAAGAATTTTGATTTACACAATAATAATATAAAAGTCTTATTTTAACACACAGCAGACATTTTGGTGAAAAAGGACCAAGGTCACATTACAAGAAGAAACAGAGAATAACACATTTATCACCTGTATTAAGGGGACGACAATGTAATTCTGAGGTTGGGGGGTCTGGTAAATTTGATGTGGTCAGAATATTTATTTCTAACTTAGGCAAAAAGATTTTTTATATTAACTCAGACCAGGGCCAGAATATTTATTTTCTGCTCGTCCAAAAAGGGCACACAAAAACTGTCTCCCCTCTCATAATCAAATGATTGTCCCGTTAAGTAATTTAACAGATCACCTTTTTATTAGGAAATATATGCAATTTCAAACAAATAAGGCTGTCAAAATGAACTCTAAATTTTTTATTCTATTGGTATTTAAAAATATAATAGCAAAACAATCAGGGTGCATCAAGTGTCCTAGGAATCGGGGGCTTATTTTTCAAAATTGTGAAATATCTGCTGAGCGTAGCAATACAAATTTTTTTTGAAAAATTTTATGAAATTAATGATATTTTATATGGTCAAAAAGCCCCCTGTAAATCCTCCACTGACAATACTTCAACATAAAAAAAATGAAATTAACACCATAAAATTTATACTTTTTAGGTGCTTTTCTGGATTTTATGTCACTATTGTATACATGTACCTAGTATGTAAATCTGGCGAGCAAAGCAAACCAAAATTATTTTGAACAATATTTTGAACGTTTTGAATAACTTATGGTTAGAATATTTATTTTCATGTGTCAAATTTTTCGTTAATCAAGCTAGATTATCTATTTCCAACTAAATTGGGGCCAGAATATATATTTCCAAAAACTGTTGGCAAATAATAATAGCCTGTCACATAATGAGACAGTTCTGTGAAATGGTCTGAGGAGTGGTGTTCACAAACTGTTACCATCAAAATACTCCAAATTAGTCCTAAAAATAGTCAAATATCTCCTGTAAAAATGGTTAAATCAAAATGTTGGTACAATATGGTAGACTACACATGATGGAAAACTATCCTACCAAGTGTGAGAACTTTCTGTAAAACAGATTCAGAGAATTTGGGTTCACAAAAGGTTATTGTAACAATACTAAACAAAATAGTCAAAGTCCCATAACTCCCAGTCAAATCAAACAGTCAAAAGAATATGACAACAAAAAATCCTTTCAAGTTTGAAAACTCTTGTCAAACAGTCTCAGGGGCCTTGGTGGCCCAGAGGTCTAACTCAAATCTTAACTGACTAGGATTGTCAGTTTTTCTGCCGAAGGTCGTGGTCATCTCCGAGCACTCCAGCTTCCTCAACCAATAAAATAATGGCAGCTATGAAAAAGCCAATACTGTTGAAAATCAATCAATCAATTATATGGTCTCAAAATATAGATGTGTTCCAGATGAACAGATTGGACGATTACCATATATGTGTGGGAGCATCCATGGTCGAGTGGTCTCAGTAGTCCAACTACTGTATCACTAGCCTGTAAACACTGAGGTTGTTAGTTCGAAACCCGCACGTGGCAGGTGCTCTAGACTCCACTCTTAATTGATTAGGATGGTCAGTATTCCTGTCAAAGGTCATGGTTCTCCCTGGACACTTTGGATTCCTCTAACAATAAAAACTGAAGGCTGCGAAATAGCACAACAGTGTTGAAAGTGGCGTAAAACACCAATCAATCACTCGATAATATACCCTGCGGCCTGACGCAAGAAGAAAATACAACAGTAAAAGTGACACCACCAAAATTCAATTTGATCTGTATTTTGTGGTAATAAGCATTGTGTATAAGTTTCATAACATTTGGTTGAGGCAAACTTAAGTTAGAGAACGGAAACGAAAAATTCAGCAATTTTTCCATTGTAAACGGGCATAACTCTAAAACGGTTAAAGTGACACCACCAAAATTCAAATTTGATCTGTATTTTG
Source organism: Mytilus coruscus (assembly GCA_017311375.1). NCBI lineage: Eukaryota > Metazoa > Mollusca > Bivalvia > Mytilida > Mytilidae > Mytilus > Mytilus coruscus. The sequence goes on along the minus strand of CM029595.1, from coordinate 75,504,608 downwards.
TAGTAATAAGCATTGCGTATAAGTTTCATAAAATTTGGTTGAGGCAAACTTAAGTTAGAGAACGGAAACGAAAATTCAGCAATTTTTCCATTTGTAAAGGGGCATAACTCTAGAACGGTTAAAGTCACGCCACCAAAATTTAAACTTGATCTGAGTTTTGTGGTAATAAGCATTGTGTATAAGTTTCATAACATTTGGTTGAGGCAAATTAAAGTTAGAGAACGGAAACCAACTTTGGGGCGTACGTACGGACAAGGGTAAAACTTAATGTCCCCTCCACTACGGCAGGGACATCAAAATAAACTCATTATATATATTACATAAAAATATTCAGGTAGTATGGATCTCTAATTTTTGTAAAAAAACAATGTTTAGCAGTAATTTTTCATTTTCTCTTTATCAGCAAAGGTGAAAGTTGGAGAAATTGTGAGTTTTTTTCTGCAATGTGACTGATTAGCTCTTCCTGTCAGGATATTGGGCTCAAAGGGATATTTCAAAACTTTTTCTATAAAAAAACCTTTGAGAGGTTCTTACCTTTATCTGGAGAGTTGACACACAATTCTAATATCTTATGGCATACAATCTATCTCATATACCACTGATATAAAAATACAAGCAACAATAATTTGTTTATACATTTGTCTGCATTCTATATGAAATACAAGCAACAATAATTTGTTTATACATTTGTCTGCATTCTATATGAATATCAATAATTCATGAAAAAAAATACTTTCACAATTTCACATCAAAATAAAATAAAATATCTTTTATGCATTTTGCAGGGCTATTTTAAATCAAGATGGCATTTTCCCAATCCATAAAGCGAGCCCAAGTTCCTAAACCATGTGAGTTGTGTGAAACTGACACAAACATTAAATGGAAATGTGTACAATGTAATACACTAATGTGCGAAAAATGTAAGAAAATTCATTTAAAAGTTCAAACATCAATCAAGCACGACATTGTTCATGTCAAAAGTTCAGAGGCTAAACATGCTAAAACAGAAATGGAACACACTATTATTACTGACAATATTCCCTGTCAGATTCACAAGAGGAAGTTGAATTGCATGTTTTGCAGAACATGCGAACAATTAGTGTGTCCAGAGTGTATAACTGATCCCCACAAAAAACATGACCTAGACTCAATTGATAAAGTGTGCAATGAAAAAAAGAGAGAACTTAAAGAACTAGAATCTCAATATTCTAACAAATTCACACTTTGTAAAATAGAAGACAGTAAAGTTAATGATTTCAAAACCAAATATGAACAATTTTTCGCTGAATCTGTTCAGAAAATTAATCAACAAGAAAAGTTGATCATAGATGAAGTCAGAAAATATGGTAAAGCACTTAGAGAACAACTGGAAACTGAAAAGCAAAGAATAGAAAAATCTATCACAGAAAAAGAGAAGAATATTGCAGAAGTGAAAGAAAATTTACTTAATAAGCAAAGCAATATACAAGAAATATTGGATTCAAATCAAGCAGCTAAAGTGTTCAGTACTTATCCAGAATTCAGTGAAAAAGAAATTCCAAATGCATCTGTTAAGGCCTTTCCTGAGGAAACAAAAGATTTCTTTCCTACAAAGCAAAACTTGAAGACCATTTCCAACTTATTTGGATCACTTCAAAAAACTAAGCTACCAAAGGGATTGCCAAAAGTGAACTTAGATGTAATTAACAGTTATGCTACAGATTTGAATACGGTGAATAGAGTGTTAATACAGGATGACAAGACAGCTTGGATTTCTAATGTTAGAAAATCTACTCTGTGTAAAATTATCATTGATGATACAATCAAAACTGTTAAAGAGATTTCAGTTCAGGTTTACGACATGTCACTGACAGACAATAATGATGTTTTCCTGTCTTTGAAAAACAGTTCTGATGTCAGTCTGTTAACAACAAAGACAGGAGAAATCAAACCTTTCCTGTCTGTGTCATCACTGTTAACACTTGGTATACATGTGACTAAACATAATGGGATTATATTGGGTGTTAAGGAGAGGGGTAATCCATACAACCTCACAGACAAAAGTTGTAGGAAAGTTATAATCTTTGGGATGGATGGGAAACAAAAACAATCACATGAGTATGATAAACATAAACAGAGATTATTAACTATCCTTTATAGAATTACATCTAATGTTAACAATGATATACTGGTTATAGATAGTACATCTAATGATGATGGGAGGGTGGTGGTTCTGGACAGGGAGGGACAGGTTAAGTGGACCTATCAGGGAAATCCTCAGGTTAATTCAGGGAATAAACTATATAATCCTACAGATATAGTAACAACATCAGTAGGTCATGTTATAGTGAGTGATGTTAACAACCATGCCTTACATGTCTTGTCAGGGGAGGGAGATCTACTGACATGTAAGGTTATGGAGGATCAGGGGATTATATATCCTATGACATTGGATATTGATACCAAGGGACAGTTATGGGTGGGATGCTATTCTGGGAATGAACAAAAAACAGATGCCAAACTGCATGAAGTGAAGATGTCTTTTTAACTCAGTATGAATTTTAAAAATCATCAATTAATATTTTACTTTCTTACTTAATTAGTATTTATATATTATCTGCATATAGGGAACTTAAACATATTTACTGACCGCTATGGAAATGAATGAACGAAAGGAGAAGTGAGGAAGTAACCGAGTTTATCAATCAACCTGTATTGGGATGGAGATCTAGTGACATGTTAAGTTAAGAAGGATAAGGCGATGGAAAATTAACATTAAAGACAGTCAATTTGCATTTATGGGTGGAGTGAAATTTTGTTAGTTGTGATGCAATGATGCATGAAGTGTTGTGTCTTTTAAATCCTCATTGAATAAATTAAAACCTTCAAGAATCATTTTCAATCCCTGACTTTTGTACTTTTTATTTATATGTATGTAGGTAAATAAAAGAATTTATTAATATTCATGTTCATATACATATATGTCTCTAATTTAAACTGATGAAGATGAATGAATTAGATGTGGAAAAATCATTAATTAGACAGCAACCAACAAAACAAGCATACCAAAACGGGCATAACATGTAATAATAACTACAATCCTGTGAATACACTGCCAATAAATATTAAATGAACCCCGACTTGCACACATATCGAAATAACATTTTAAATACTATTTAAGATACTCATGTTACCATCCAGAAACTCTTTTTCCAAATTATTTCTATTTTTTAGTAACAGTGACCTTGAGCTTGACCTTTGACCAATTGACCCAAAAACTGAAAAGCTTCTATACCCCTTCACACCGACTGTGCGAGGGCTTTATAGCCAGTCAATGTCGTTAAAAGTCCCGTAAGCAGGGGCGGATCCAGCCATTTTAAAAAGGGGGGTTCCCAACCCAGGATAAAGGGGGTCTTCCAACTATATGTCCCCATTCAAATGCATTGGTCGTCCAAAAAAAGAGGGGGGTTCTAACCCCTGGAACTCCCCTTCTGGATCCGCCACTGTGCAAGTAAGTACCCTTCACTAAATGGAAGATGTACTAGTATCGCAAAAATGTAAAAAGTACTGAAATTTGTTGGTTTTAATAAAAGAATAAAGGAATCTTCATACATAAATAATTACATGTATTACCGGAAAAGAAGGGATGCTGTGTTTTAATTCATAACATAAAATCCAAACATTATTTTTTTAAAACACACTTGCAAAAGCTGCTGTTCTTCTAATTGATAAATATGAGATTACGTTACTGAATACATATATATGTATAAAGGAGAGTCAGTGAAAACTTAATGTAAATATATTCAATTTATTGTATCAACATAATGTCTCTCATTGAAGACCATATGTTGACAATGGTAAATGGACGGAAAGTCACAAAATTGATAGGACAAAAAGTCACAGTTAATAAATTTACTGTAGTTTGATTATGAAAGTAATTAACTATTGTTTAAATATGAAAAGAAAATTATTGAAATTGTATCTTTTTTCATATTTTTTTTCACTAGAAAATTGTTCATAATCATTATTAAATGAATTATTATCAATTTCTAATCAAACAAAGCCTGAAAGGACACATGTATATGTAACTTGACGCCGGCACTTTCATGAATTAAACAAGACACTTTTACAACTTGTTTTCTTAACATTAATTTGTTCATTATCAAACTTTTAACAGTTTTTGTTTACAAAGTTGTATCATGTATAATTATTCAGGATAAAACAAAAACTATTTTTGAAAATAGGTCTTTTAGTTATTATTGTTTATCCCCCCAAAAAAATCTCAAGACTGAATTGTGACGTTTTGTCCTGTGACGTTTCTTTGAACTGTTTTTTGTCTGTGACCTTTGTCCTGTACCTTTCTGTCCTATATCATTGACAACTAGATGTCTTTTGAATTAAAGGATGTACTTAGGTGAAATTAAAATAAACTGCTTCGCTGAGCGCAGCTGGATACGCCCGCAGAGGTCAAACCCTGAACAGTTGGGGCAAAAATGGACACAATATTCAAGCTTGATATTGGTCTGAATTTTGATTGTAATTAAATATTTGACATATTATTTCTGAATAAATGCACTCAAAGAACTTGAAATTGGTTATATGAATTGAATTTTTTGTTCAATTAAAGATTTCTTGCTGTTGTGCAATACACTGTGCTGTTGCGCAATGCTTAGTAAATCTGTTGTCAGACTATAAACAAATACAATATTAAAACTCGGAAACCTAAATTCGAAAATTTATAAAAATCAAAAGGGAGCTTACAAAAATAGATAATTTACCAAAGTTTCATAAAAAATGCTGAAAGCATTTTTGAGTTATTGTCCGAAAATTAGAAAATCCCCCTTTTTGTAATGAATGAAACCCCATAAATCGGAAACGTATAGTCTAAAATCTATACAAATCAAAAGGGAGCTCATGTCGATAGAAATAAACAATTCATCAAAGTTTCTTGCAAATTGGTGAAATTGTTTTTGAGTTATTGTCCAAAAACTGGAAAATCCCCTCTTTTTTAATGAATAAAACCCCAAAACTTGGAAACGGTAAATCTGAAATTTATAAAAAAAGAAAGGGAGCTCTCGTCAATAGATATAAACAATTCTCAAAAGTTTCATGCAAATTGTTGAAAGTGTCTTTGAGTTATTGTCCGAAAACTAGAAATCCCCCCTTTTTTAATGAATAAAACCCCAAAACTCGGAATTGGTAAATCCGAAATTTATAAAAAACGAAAGGGAGCTAACGTCAATAGATATACACAATTCACCAAAGTTTCATGCATATTGGTTAAAGCGTTTTTGAATTAATGTCCGACATGTTGACGACGGACGGACTGACAGACGGACGGACGGACGGACAGACGAACGGACAGACGGTCAACGGTATACCATAATACGTCCCGTAAACGGGTGTATAAAAATCTAGAAGTTAAAATTGATACTACATTGTATTATAAGTCGGAAGAGCATTAGTTAAGGAACAAAATAAGCTAAAAATATTGATAGGTTGCGGACTGCAGGGCTTCTAAAAAATATTTGAGCCAGCCGGACATTTTATGTCTGATCCCGATTTTGATCCCTTAAGACTTACAAAAGGCAATTATAGTAATAAGTTGGCCATCATATAACCAATGATTGACATTAAAAAAACGATATTAAACTTTACTTTGATATAAATTCGATGTTCTGACGTAAACTGTTAAAAAATTGACAGTGCATAATTCGCGTACTAATATCTGCCTTAGACTCTTTATTTGTGCAAAATAACGTTGTCAAAAACTTTACTTTTGTTTTTAAAAAGCACATTTTTCTAATACCGGATGTTGACTTGACAATGGTAAAACATGTACCAGAGACGGATACGTAAAATCTGTGTACGTTTACAAAGCCCGATTGAGTTAAAGTAGCTCTTTCTACGTTATTTCTTCAAGAAAATACTCGAAATGAACGTTAGATAAAGGTATCAACAATAATTTTAACATTTTTGAAGAATTAGGATGCATAATCAAATTTCCCACCTGCGCACATGCGCACACGTGTACTAGTTCAAACAACGTGGTTCTGATGATTTTTCGTTTAAAACCTTTTTAAATATTTCCTCAAATCATATTTATAAACGTATTTCTGATAATTTCAATCTTTTTGACTAAATTAATTAGATGCAGACCGCTGAAATGTAAGAAAATAACTTTGAATAGACCTATCAATGTCCGATACAAAATAGTTTACCTGTCGCCTGAACAGGTAAATTGCAGCTATCTGACAACTAATTAACCTTGATTAAAATGAACAGGTATTAAAGTAGGGTTTGTTTTGATAGTACTTATTCATCATGTCACTTTTATGACTGGAATTGTGTGGCTGTTTAAAGACAAAAGGTCGGGTCAAAAAGATCGCATAAAATTTTTAAATTATGTTAAAATGTATTAACCGTCTCTTAAGAAAGCCTTGAAAACTAAAAGTAGATGTCCGCTTCATGCTTTTCCCAGACGGGACAATGTCCGGTAAATTTATAAATGTCCGCAATATATGACTGTTTTGGAAGCCATGTTGCGGAGCTCCTTTTCAGATATTTGAGTTTTAAAAAATGGCGGGAAAAGGCTGACTCGAACTTTTACCTTGTATTTGCATTGGTATTATTTGGGTCTCAAATCGAAAGAAAAGAAATCTAGAATGTGCTTAAATTTTGGTAAATGACCTTTTATCATATTTATGAGCTATTGAAGTCTTATATGAAAAGAAAAATGGGTGTTATGGGGGAAAATATTTTACCCTGTATCGTAGGGAAAAAACCAAGGAGTCTGAACATCTGACACAAATTCCTAAAACCTCACCTAAGTACATCCTTAAGTTTAATTTGGGTTACTGTCTCTTTGATGTATGGCCACAGATACTTTTATTCAAAGTATTATCATCCATAGTATACACTTTTGTGTATTCAGTCCTTGATGATTTCACAGTTCAAAAGCATCATATAAACTGTTATTATACCTACCATGACTGGTGGATTTGAGGTGAACTTCTCATAAACTGTAACTTTAGCAATACATTTTGGAAAATACAATGTTTTAGGCTGTATACACAAGTATTCATATGCAGATAATGTTTTGATAGTATCCACTTCTACAGTACCGTTTAATAACATGTCGGCAAACCATTCAATCTGTAGGACATTGTGTACCAGAATGTAGGTCGTACAATTTTCTTTCGTCCTTAATGTCACAACTACAATGAAAAATTCAATTTTGTGAAATAAGATGTCTATAAATACATATTGTATATAATTATTGTAACTAAAACAATTCATGTATTTTGTATATTTCTTCAATAAAATTCCAGTGGTTTAACAACAATTGTCATGCCATCCAATTTCTTTTTAGCTATAAGTACATGTAATCTGTACTATAATTGATCATGTGTTTTGTGCACTGAAAGATCACAATGCCAGTGCATGACAGGTGCCACATGTGGCGTAGGATCTGCTTACCCTTCCAGAGCACCTGAAATCACCCTGGTTTTTGTGGGGTTCGTGCTGCTCAGTTTTTAGTTTTCTAAGATGTGTTTTGTGTAATGTTGTTTGTCTTTTGAATGTTTTTCGTGTTTTGCCATGGCATTGTCAGTTTGTTTTTGACTTATGAGTTTGAATAACCTTGTGGTATCCTTCGTCTCACTTTTGTAACACAACTTTGGTGTCAGACCATCATATTTTCCAAATAATACCTTTTGAATGTGTAATAAAGTTTTTCCATTGTTACTATTGGGATATATTATGTGATATAATTTTCACAAAGTTACCTTTGTGATGTGTAATATAATTTTCCCAATGTTACCTTTGGGATGTGTAATATAATTTTCACAATGTTACCTTTGGGGTGTGTAATATAATTTTCACAAAGTAGGCGTTCGGATGGGAAATATTTGACCCCATCCCCTCAGTCATGGTCTATTGACTTTGAAATTTTTCATAGTTTACATGATTAGGTCAGTTTAAGGGAAAACATTGATGCTAAGTCTATGATATTTGGTATGCAATTTTATAAGTATTGGCATATCTTATTTCCATGGAGATTATTTGGTCCCCTCCCCTCATTCATGGTCTATTGACTGTGAAATTTTTTCATAGTTTACATGTTAAAATTTGTGATTAGGTCAGTTTAAGGGGAATCACTTACGATAAGTCTATGATATTTGTTATGCAGTTGTATAAGTATTGGTACATCTCATTTCCATGGAGACTAAGAGTAGTTGGGACTTGGCCCCATCCCCTAAGTCATGGTCTAATGACATTGACATTTTTGACAAGTTAAACATGTTAATATAGTAAAGTTTTTGATTAGGTCAGTTTAAGGGGAACCACTTGGAGAAATGTAATTGTATTAGCATTGGCATATCTAATTTCCAGGGAAATTATTAGTCCCTGAATCTTAAGTCATGGTTCAATGACTTTGAACATTTTGCATATTTGACATGTTAAAGAATTGCTATTTTAAATTCAACATTTGCATTTTACTATCAAAATTACAAAGAGGCGAGACACATCTCTGTTTCAACAGTTTATTCTTTAATAACATTTTGTACTTCTGTTGAATTAAATGGCTGAACTTTACCTGGTACCCCACAAGTAAGTGCAGTAGCTTAACTTTGTATTGTTATTAATTTGGCCGTTAGTTGTTTCCTTTGAACACGTTCAATCGTTTCACAGACCTTTTAAAGGTGACTATGAGGTATGGGTTTTTTTCTCATTTTGAAGGCAGTATCCTGACCTATAATTGCTTTCATCTTCTTCATTTCAACTCTGGTGGATAGTTGTTTCATTGGCAATCAAATAGTATTACCACATCTTCATATTTTTATATTGAAACAGATATACATTATAAACATCTGCTGATATTCAGGGTTATATCTTCATAATGAATTTATAATAACACGTAATATTTGTATACATGAAGATGTAAATGATGTTAACATTTACTTGTATAAGTAAGTTTGTTAGATTTAAATGTTCTTTTCAACATGTTCAATGATTGAATAATCTTCCCTTGCGCTCTTCCTGAACTTTACTTATGCAAATAATGTTTCTACATCACCTGAATCCGTCAAGTTTTTTTTAAATAAAATGATTAGTGGGTGATTGATTTTATTGTTAAAAAAAAAAAAAAAAAAAAAAAAAACATTTTGATACATATTTTTGCAGTGCATAAATATAGCATATTTTATTATTTTATTTTATTTTTAATGAAAATATAAATAAATATTCTGTTTAAAATAACCCGAATAAGAATATGAAACTCTTTTTGGTTCATTTTTTTTATCTTGATTGTTTCGTATGATTTCAATTATCATGGAGAAAATAATAAAAAATATTTTGCCTAAATTCAGAATATTAAACTTTTTCCTTGCTTATACCTGGTACCTAATATGTCAGATCCCAGCTTAAACACCTTTACAAAGTGAGTCATTTAAATTCATATGCGTAAATTTAGTTTATTGAACATGCTATATATTTTCCTACTTTTATTTTAATATTTTTTTGTAAATTCATTACAAAAATGTCGAGTCTAATTCTATTTCACAATTCAACTCTGAATATTCAATGTATGTATGCGTACATGAACATGAATATCTAAATTGTAGTCCCATGTTAAACAAAAGTCACGATTTGGACATCATAAACAGGATATCCACGGACAAGCATAACTTAGAAAATAATTGACAAAGAAAAATTTGGAAGAAAATAGAAGCCAATTATACCCCTGTTGACTTAAAACAACCACTTGAAATATATATGTAATTAATCAACTAATTAACAGATCAATAACTTGAAATATACAATCATGCACGTAATCATATGACCCTAATATCAACAGACTTATAAGTGTTATGGTACCTGTAGCTGGGGTGTCTAAATGTTCAACGATAGATTTTTCTTAAACTTCTGTGGAAGACTGCTGGGTCAATATACTTTCAAATTTCAATATAAAAATGGTAGGTCACAGACCCTTGTTTTTTTCGTTCAAATGCATTGAAATTAACAAAACCACAGTTATTTTATATGGGTTATATAGGGGATACTTAATTTTTCTTAACTGAGGAGTCATTAAACAATAGAATTATTTTATATGGGTTATATAGGGGATACTTAATTTTTCTTAATTGAGGAGTCATTAAACAATAGAATTATTTTATATGGGTTATATAGGGATACTTAATTTTTCTTAACTGAGGAGTCATTAAACAATAGAATTCGTTAAAATTTAATGATAGAATTGCTTTTCATATATACATCCTAAATATCAAATAAAAATAGGGAGTCACCATGGTCACAGCCCTTATTTTCTTGAAAAGTTTAAAAAACATAAATGTCCTATCAAATTCAATATAATTATCTGCCCTCAATTTTAAAAGGATTTTTTTCTGAAAATTTTAAATGCACTTTAATGCACTTATTTATTTTATAGTTTAATCTTTGAATATCAAGTTTTAGATGTTTCTGTTGTACATTGCATGATACTTGGTATAATATTTTTAAATAATTTTTTTTTTTTTTTGTAAGATGACCAAAATGGATGATCAGAAAAAGACATTCGATCTACCTTCATAGGCATTGTCATAAATAAAAACTTGAGAATATATAAAATGATATTTAGAAATTCATTTCAGCAGATTTTTTGACAAATATGAGTAAAATTTACAAGATGTATCTTGCCAAAGTACAGTCTTATGGGATCAGTCAGATAAGTAATTTCAGTAGGAAATGCTGGGATAATTACATGCTTGCCAATTTCGGGAACTATATACATGATGTATGTCTGTTATAAATGAAAAAAAAATTAGATGACTAAGGAAGATAACTCTACATCTCTGCCTTCAAAGTTAGTTACCTGGACCAGCAATAAATTAAATCAACTTCTTATCCCTTTCTGGGTTTTGGAGCCCAGCATTTTAAAAAATTTTTGTATTATACAAACAGAATAACCACTCTGATTCAAATCCCTAAATGATTACTCCTGACTGACTGACTGATCAATGCCAATGGGTCTTTTTTAATTCTTTTTTTTTTTTTTATTATTTGAAGATTCTGTTCTTCATCAACATCATTGACTCAAGTAAGCTTCTATGAAAAAAAATAAATGCATTCTAGTGAAATTATTGTTATTTTTAATTTAATCCTATGGAACAATAATGAGCAGTACATTGTCGATTAAACACTGATCAAATATATTTTTTAATTGTTCCCAAGTAATAAAGAAAATAGTTTTCCCTGAAGCAGCTACTCGTTACAGATATGTTTCTTTCCAAGCACTACACATTTGGAGGAAGTAAATTAGAATTCAAGTAATGAGCCTTCCTTTGTGCTTTATATGTGCTTATAAAATAAAATATACATGTGAAAACATTCAATCTCATAATAATATTTGTGTGGTTTTTGTTTATACTTTCAGATTCCGAAAGGAGATGATCAGTATCAATGAGACGCGTAAAAGAACAGAAATTGATAAAGTGTTAATTTGAAAATCAAAAGACAATTTGTTTTACTTTTTATCGAAGACAAAAGAAGTAGTAAAAGCACTTTATTGGTGAATCTAAAACATCATCTTTTATTTCCTGTCTTTCGTAATTGCGCAGCCATTTTTATCGGGGTCAGTTTTAGGGTTTTTCTTAACCCGAATAATTCAGTCGTTATATTCCAGTGCGCTTAGATGGATAAAATCTCAAAATTGCACTCATTTACCAAAAATAGCAGCTTCTAACAACTTCCGAAGCAAGGTTGTCGGCTCTCCGATCTTTCCCGAAGTCCTGCGTTTAATTGATTGCCGAGTTTATGAGCTTCGGTCCTTCATTGGAAGTTGGTTTTCTTAGAGACTTAAACAATTTGTATTTTAATGATTTGACATTATGCATGTCTTTTAACGTGTACTATAATTGTTCCAATGTTGCCTTTGGGATATGTAATATAATTTTTCCAATGTTACCTTTGGGATATGTGATATAATTTTCCAAATGTTACCTTTGGCATATGTAATATAATTTTCCAAATGTTACCTTTGGGATGTGTAATTTAATTTTTCCAATGTTACCTTTGTGATGTGTAATATAATTTTTCGAATATTACCTTTGGGATATGTAATATAATTTTCCCAGTGTTACCTTTGGGATATGTAATATAATTTTCCCAATGATACCTTAGGAAACCACATGTACAAACAACAGAATATAAGTGTATTTCAGAATGGGCTATACATTACAGCTTAGGTAGATTTCGTCACTCCCGTAAGCCAATCGACGAACACTAAATCCTGCTTGCTAAATTTTTACACCAGATTTGATAAACCTAAACTCATTTCTATAATTTATTTAATGACAATTTTTCTAAAAGAGAAAAGATATGGCATTACCTCTCCATAGAGTAGGCTAGGGAACCTAAATGTTTTGCACATAGTTCAAGGTTCCAAGTCTTTTTGCAACAACAAAAAATGATTTCTGCAGGACATTCACCTATTTTCCAGAATGGTATCACAGGAGATATAGTTCTTCATTTTATTCTTTGATAACATTTTGTACTTTTGTTGAATGAAGTAGTTTAACATTACCAATACATTCCAGTAGGACGGTGGAGGTGTGTCTCTCTGCCCTGGTTGATTCACTAATAAATCTAAAATCAACCAGAAATTATATTTTAAATCAATTGTTAACATCATATTCAATGTTTCTTTCATTTATAAATTCTAATTCAAACTGTTATAAATAGGGCTGCTGATTTTCTGGTTTGAATTATTTGACATCTTTATAGCTTACTATACAGTATGCTCATTGTTGAAGCTGGTAAGCGACCTATAGTTTCCTAAGCTGTATAGTGACTTATAATTTCTAAAGCTGTGCAGTGACCTATAGCTACTTAAGCTGTATCATAACCTATAGTTTTTAAGCAAAGAGTGGTTTGACTTGTCATTCATAGCATTGGAAAACAGGAAGCAAAAGTCTGATAGATTTGAAAAGCACTCAGACTTGACAAATAATCACATCCAAGCTGAACATCTATGTCATTCTGTTCATTAGTAATAAATAAAAATGTGAAGAAGTTATTATATTCATTCAGCATTGGAAAAATTCAAAGAATGTGCAAACAGAAAGAAGTCGGGTCACAGTTTCTATAAGTGCTCACACTTGTTGTCAAACTGCTGACCAAAAATAAACAGTCTGTTCAGAAGTACCTGAGAACATGTGATGAAATAGTTGTCAGACCAAAGGATGCACACACAGACAAAATTAAAATAACAAAAATACAGAACTCCAACGAAAACTCAAAACGGAAAGTCCCTCACCAAACGGCATAATCAAAAGCCCAAACACACCAAACGAATGGAAAACAACTGTCATATTCCTGACTTGGTACAGTCATTTCTTTATGTAGAAAATGGTGGATTAAACAAACAGATGGAAAAAGTGGATGCAGTGTATCCCTTTATCCTAACATTGGAATATAACAACAAAGAACATCACATGGTTTATAAAATTGGATAACATCATTTCTTCAAACGTTGGTGAAAATTTGCTAAACAAATTTAGTGAATATTATTATTAATGATTTTCCAGAAGATTGCAATAAGATTGATGTGCCATCAATGAATGCCTCCATGTTTGCCACCTACTCACCATTAAATAAGACTAGTTTGTATCATTTCCGCAAAGTTTGCTTCAAAACGGCCTGGTGGCTTCAGTGGAAATGATGAATATTTACATTTCCTAACAATGGATGGAAAATGGAGTCAGACCCTAATTGATGAAAATAGTTAGCATTGTCATATGCCCCAGGTGAGTTTAAATTTCAGGAATATTTTAAGAATAACAAATAGTGTTGGCGAGGTCTATTGAGCAGTCCAATATTGCTAGTAATTTTTGTAAATATTTTTATGTATTATGTGAATCTTTTGGTAGAAATTTCTTAAACATTCCATAGTTTTTCATTACCTGTTTGTTTATTTGTATTTCCAATCAAAATGTCAAGTTCTGGTATGGAACCTTGACCAGTTACATCCTTCTGCCATCTCTGTTTATAGATATAAGAAGATGTGGTATGAATGCCAATGAGACAACTCTCCATCCAAGTCAAAATTTATAAATGTAAACCATTATAGGTCAAAGTACGGTCTTCAACACGGAGCCTAGGCTCACACCGAACAGTAAGCTATAAAGGGCCCCAAACATTACTAGTGTAAAACCTTTCAAACGGGAAAACCAACGGTCTAATCTATATAAAACGAGAAACGAGAAACACTTATGAACCACATCAACAAACGACAACTACTAAACATCAGATTCCTGACTTAGGACGGTGCAAACAAATGCAGCGGGTTTTAACGTTTTAATGGTACCAAACCTTCACCCTTTTTCTGAAACAATAGTGTAACATCACAACATAGAAAGACACACTATAAAATATCAACTGAAATAGCTTAACTCAATCAAAGGACATAGTAACACCAATGAACATACACTGAACAAATAAATTTGACCTATGATACAATGTAAATTCAAAATAAATAAACTAAGGGAAGAATAATAAAAGTAACATGTTATATCGGTATGAAATGTTAAACAATTTAAGAAAACAATATGCTCGAACAAAAATATCAGCCATTTGCAATAACTTTAAACACAGGTAAATAAAATAATTTTGTTGTTAGGTATACGTATACAGTTACAATAGAGAAAGGAAATATTTTAACAAAATAAATAATTTAGATGTTCATAGTACGAAGTGGAAATTTATATTAGTACCAAACACTTATCAAAGCTGGTATATAGACCAGATATAACCCTGAATAACATTAAATAACAAAAAAGCATTACAATAAGTATCAACAGGTCAAATAAACAAGAAAGTACGATTTGAGAGTACTCGCAGTTACTGACAGCTAGTTAAAAGCCAAAACAATTAAATAATAAAAATCATGCATCAGAGACTAAAATCAACTAAAACACATCCCAGGATTTAGTATTTTAACGTCATGGACAGTCAAAGAAGACATGACTAGTGCAATGCCAAAATAAATGTATCGACAGACAGTAGGATAGTTAGGAGTTTAACCTCTTTATAGATCAAAATGAACGTGGGTGTGTCTTTAAACATCCCGTTTGAAAAGAATACAAATTTAGTTATGTTTTAATTTGCTGATGACAAAATCGATATTAGTGCCAATGTAAACTATATTCAAAGATCTAATTACAACATTGGTAAGATAACCTGAACTAATAAGTTTATTTAAAGGTTCGATGAGTTTACACGGATCATATAGTGATTTCCGCGCTTTAAGTACAATATTACCGTAAAATTTAGGATGTGAAATACCGTTTTTAATCAGTTTTCTACAGGTACAGCCAAATTTACTAATCAAATCTTTGTATCTATGAAAGAACTTAGCAAAAGTTTTACGTAATTTATGGTAACGAAATCCCTGACTTAATAATTTACTAGTGATGCATTGATTACGTTCGTTAAAATCTATGACATCACTACACACACGGGCATAACGAACGAGTTGGGATATATACACACCGTATGATGGAGCCAAAGGAACATCGCCGTCTAAAAAAGGAAAATTAACAATAGGGAATGAAAAATTGTCTCTTTGTCGTAAATTTTCGTATGGAGTTTTCCTTTAGAGATTGAAATGTCCAAGTCCAGAAAAGGACAACTACTGCTGTTTATGTTAGATTTAGTTAAAGTAAGTTCTATTGGGTAAATTTCGGTAGTATATTTAGAGAACTCTGGATTATTTAACGAAAAAATATCATCTAGATAACGGAAGGTATTGTTGAATGTATCAACCAAATGTAAAAATGACGTGTCTTTACTGAATTTGGTCATAAACTGAGATTCATAGCAATACAGGAATAAATCTGCTATTGTACAGTTCTTGGAGATGATCTCTCGGATGCTGAATCACAATTACGGTATCTGGAATGTCGACAGGAGACAAAAATACAGATGACAATGGCCAGGAATGTAGAAATAGAACCTATAACTAATACAATTGGGGTCACTGAGTCATCGGCACTATGTTAATCAATATTGTCATCATCATCTGCCGAAAAAAACCAAATAGATTTAAAAACTGAGCTTACAAATTCACACACCCAATCTTTGCTAAACTACAGCATAAACAACTCAATTTTAACATGTAAAAGCAGGAATAATTCATCTTACAGATTTATTTCATTGCAAGTGAATAATTCATTCTAACTTGTCGCAGAAGCCTTTTAAATAAAAATTGTTTGAGGTAAAATTGTGTATATTCGTTGATATTTGATTTCATGGTATTGCCAGAGTATGCCTATAGAAAATTCGTACTTCGTTAATCATTTAAATTTGTGGTTCACCTTTACCTAAAAGTTCGAAGAAAATTGCAATCACTCGATTAATAATGAAACCACAGTAGCAATAAATCATACCGTCAAAGGTTCCTTCCTTCTCTTATCCATTCATTTACAATTTTTATATTTCTACTTTGTCATTAACATTACAAATTAACAAACATTTAAGATCACTGAATAAGTGATTGCACGGACAGTTCTTCAAAATTTATGTTTGTAAACAGATCACTCACCTGTACTTTATTGTCCATTTTTGCCCGCTATCCTATACACAACATGGGCACCAGATTTTTCCTGAGCTTCAAACCTGATTAAAAATGGATTACTTCCTGGGGTACAAAATGTAGGGTCCAAATTGTTCACACAATTACGTGTTTGTCAATAAACATGAAATACATCATACTTGTGAGTGTGGGTTTCTGTTGGGTTGAAAACATACAATAGTTTGTCTGAATTGATTTCTAATGACACATGTGAATAACACTATCATGACATTTCTATCCAACAATGTTACCATTGTTACATGTACATGTGTACCAAATAATTGTTCTTTCCATGCTTCTTCTATGATAGTGTTATGTGCTTTTTGTATGTGTTTATAATGAAACACTAATTTATACAAAAAATTAAAAGTGTCTGTATGATTCGAATTACATTATCTAAATATATCGTTAAATAATTCTTTATATTCAGGGTATCAATCTTGTCAAAATTAGCATATGATTCCTTTCTCCTAATATTGAAAAGAAAGATATTAAATATTAAATCTTATGTTAATATAAAAATTAAATAATGAGGTACGATTGCCAATGAGACACTATCCACCAGGGGCCAAATGATCGAAGCAACTATAGGTCACCGTACACCTTCAACGACAAACAAAGCCATACTGTATAGTAAGGTATAAAAGGCCCCAGCATAACAAAAAACAATTCAACCAAGAACCATTTATTGATATCAATTAAATAAGATGCCCATCCAGGAACAGAACATGTTAATGTGATATGAATATATTAATATGAACCCTGATTTGTCCTAGACCGACAGCCTGACTTTTGAACTTTTTCACAAGGAACAGTCCACAGAAAGACATGTCACCTACCTATATTATTATGACTGAAGGCCACCCAGTCTTTGCTCTTACTCCCAAATATTACATGCTTAGCTGGATGGCAGCAAATACCAATTGTTTTAATATATTTTGTTTGACCCTACACGGAACAAAATCCCCTACACTGGAAGGGACCATGTCATTATGAGATCTACACGGCAGTCATTGCAATTTTAATTGAATTCTACAAAAATAAAGGTGCTAGCCATACATCTTAGGAAAATTGAAATAGAAGCTTTAAAGAGCCTGTGTCGCTCATATGCATCTTCAACAAGAACCATTGTTTAGTAAAAATCATCATTAAAGGGGATTAACTCTATTAAGAGTTAACTGACAATTTAAATTATGTTGGTGTATTAAAAGAAAGTATCCTGCTGATCATTTTTCCTACCAAAGTTTCTATTTATATATTAATATTCAAGATAATAGGCGAAAAGGCAAAAATTGCAAAAAAAAAAAAAAAACCTTCATTAAAGGGCAATAATTTCAATAAGGAGTTGAGTAACGATTTCGTTCAGCTGGATTATTTGTAGATCTTGTCTTACTGATCATGTTTGCTATTGTTTCTGTCTATCTATTATCATTTTTGAGATAATAAGCAAAAATGCATTAAAATTGGTAAAATTCGTTGTTTAAGGGCAAGAACTTCTATAGGAATTCGTCTTACAGTTTTGAGGTCAATAGACATTATGTAGATCTCATCATTTTGAACATTTATGCACCTGTCAGATTTTCTCTTTTTATAGCAGTTTCAAGTTAATAGGCAAATATTGCATTTTACCCCTATGTTCTGTGTTTAGCCATGTCGGCCATGTTTGTCGGCAGGCGAAGTCATCGGACACATTAAAAAAAAATAACATAATAATGATTGTGGTTAAAGGTTGTTAAATTTGGCTAAGTTCTTTCAGAGGAGAAGATTTTTGTAAGATCAATCAAAAACACAAAAAATGGGAAACATCTCCATTAAAGCATGTAAAGGCAATAAATCCAAAAACGAGTCGTTCGACGACTTTGTCTATGTAACTTACCTGTAGATCTTGTTTTTCTGATAAATTTTTCTTACTAAAGTTTCTCTCTATCTATTTTAGTTTTCAAAATAATAGGCAAAAATGAAAAAAAATGGTAAAACTTAGCATTAACTCCTATAAGAAGTCGGCTGACAAAAAGGTGATGTAAATAGACAGCAGGTAGATCTCAACATTCTGGACAAATACAAAAAGTTAACGCCGCCGCCGTGTTTGTAAACCGTTGCATTCCGTGACTTTAATCACAGGCTAGACAAAAATATGGAGATATATTTACACATTTTTGTCTAGTGGGGAGCTGATTTCTTTGGAGAAAATTCAACTCTAGCACTTGACATCTAACAGACATTCATTTTTTGTTTAAATGTAGAGTTAAACAATACTCAAATTCGTGCAATTTGATGACAAATAATATGTATTCTAATTCCTCTACAGAGGTACAATTTTTATCGACCAAAACCACAATTGTAGGTCTATTTGTATGCATTGCGGCATAGGATGTTTTTTGAATGCTATCACTGTTACAGGACGTCATTCTATAGTAAGTGTGACCAGATTTACTATTAGTCTAACAGAAAGACTGCAAACACTATACCAATAAATGACTGTGTACGTCTTTGCCCTCAGCAGAGCTATAGCAAAACAGTACATTAACGGGTGTTACACGCACAGGGACTCGGTTAGCAGGTATATATTTGGGTACATATTGTAATTTAAATTTGTTTTTCGTATTTCCTGTCTATTTGTATTAAAATTATCAACGTTGGCATCAAGATTTGGGTTGTGCCTAAATGAGAAACGAAATCGAAATGCAATTAACGAAACGAAATGAAACGAAACAAAAATATGACAATTGATAGAATTCCTTCAAAAAGCTCTCAAACGTTAATGGAACGTGCCTGACATTCTCCAAGAAGACAATGGCTTGCAAATACAACTGTAAATTAGTTCATATATTACATATCTAATTGGTCTGAACCTGAAAACAAACTAAGAATATTAATATTTCAAGGACAGAAAAACAAAAGAACAGCACACTTTATCTGAACAAATTTTATTATGCGAAATATCGATATGGTTTAGTACAAATACATGATAGACAAGGTCGTAAGGGCGCGAAAATCCATTTCCCCTTTGTATACGTTTGTATCCTCAACTACTGTGGATTCATTATTATTCGTTAAATACCAATTTTCGTGGGTTTCGTTGGTACATGTGATCCACAAATTCAAATGATCAACGAATTCCATATTTTCTATAGGCGTTGTATGCAGAGAGTGGCAAAATCACGAAACAAATATCCACGAGAATGCAAGTTTTCCTCAATCCACGAAAATTGAATCCCACGAAAATAAATGAATCCACGGTATCCTGCATTTCACGTGTTTCATGTTGCAGAATATTCATTTTTTTCCTGACTTGGGTGTAGTCATTTATTTTCAGTTCTTACCAGGCCAAGATATTCATTTTCAAGATCCTCCTGCTTGGTGCCAATGTTGATAATTTAATACAAACAGACAGGAAATACGAAAAACAATTTAAAATTACAATGATAACAAAAATATATATCTGCTACCTAAGTCAAAGTGGTTCCACGGAAACTTTTTATGAATAGAGTCATTTGTGCATCGTTTGAGTTCAAAGGCACTTTATCGTTCACCTTGTGACCCAATTCACAGTTGGTATAGTGTCCGACTGGGGTCGTGTTTTTCATGTTTTTCGAATGATTTGATCGGGCTTCTTCGATTGTGACCACATTTTTTCCAATGAGTTGATCAAAAATGTAAACAAACAGAATTCTTTTCTTGTAAGACGTGAAACAGATGCATGAACTTAATTTACAAGATCATACGAAGTAAGTTAGTATTTATGATAAAAAGATATCACCAACCCTACATTGTTTTGTGTTATAAAAATCTAATTAAGCTTTAAATTGCTTAAATAAAGAATACAGCTATTTTTATATAAATACCAATGCAAATGTTAAAGGAAATGTATATTTGGAATCTATATATCCTTAAATATACAGACACCTTTATAAAAATTCTTGTAGATGCATTGAAAAAGACATTTTAAATTTAAAATAAACTAATTTTTATAAGTCCATGTTTATTTGAGAGCAGTCCGGACTTTTTGAGTGCGGTCCAGGTTTTGATCGAGTGAATTAACAAAATTTCAATGGCTTAAAATGTTAAATGTCATTGCAATTACGTTTAAAAACAATGAAAACGTTCAAATGCAATGAAAATGAAATGAAATGAAAAAGCACAAAACCAATGCATTTAACCAGTTTGATAATACTGTATTATGTATCACGAACCGTTTATAAAAAGCTTCGATCATTTGTATATAGAATTGTTTTCCATATATTATAAATTGCATGTATTATAAATGTAAACATCAATGTGGAACTATCAAAGGAATCATCGCGCAAGTTCACATGTTGTATCGAACCAAACAATCGTATATTGATTTCGATTCTATAAAATAAATTTACATGATAGTGTGTTTATATTAAAGGATATATAGCCAGTGGTGTTCCAGCACAAAATAAAAACAAACTGTAATAATCAGTTGCAAATGACTTAACTCAATAGATAGTTACGAAGCACAAACAAACCACTTTACATAAAAAAAAGACACAAAGTACTGATATATGAGTACTCACAGTAACTGAAAGCTAGTTCAAAGCCAATTACAACTCCTTAATAAATTATGTTTTCCAAGACTAAAGTATCAAGCAGTACAATGTTGAATTGAGACGTTCGTACATGTGTGTGTGTAAAGCGGGTGAGTATATTTTTTTAACAGGAAATACATCCCAAATGATTCATTTACTATTTGTCTTGATGATAATTTGTTCAATCGTTCTAAGAATGGAACAAAAGAACAATGTTCAATTGCTACTACTGTTATGAGGAGTATGATCAAGCGTATGTTATACTTGGTCACACAGCAATAAAGCACCTTGATATCTTCCTTTCCATCAGTTAGTAGTTTCTGAAAAAATGGAATACACTGATGCCTATCTAGACATTACAATAAACAAATGAATGTATATCTACGGAACTTGCGAAAGACTTGAATTAAATACACGAGGTGTACTCTTTCATATACACATTTTTCTATTTATGATTTTAAAGGGACTATTTTAAAGCCTATAGATTATTTATTTCATTGTTTGTCAAATATTCTACTGATTTATTACTGCTGTCCGTTAGTTTTAGTACCCCTTTTTTTTAAACTTGAGGTTTCGGCACTGTAATATATATATAAATCATAAAATAGTATTTTCTGTAAAAACAAAATGTAGCATGAAATGATATTGAAAATTTTTGAGTGCCCTGTTCTCGGTTCTAACGACAGTTTTACAGAGAATCCAGTAATGTCTAATATATCTTAATCAAGTTAATTCTGCAAGGTTATAGTAAAGTGTTTTCACAATATTAGGAATATATCATATTGTCCTTCGCTAAATTACATTTACAAACTAGAAAAAGTCAGTTTTAAGCCTAAGAATGCCACATTTTCTTTGAAAAACCTGGACCTTTTGATGAAAACCCTGACATATTAAATGTTGCTCTCGATAAAACACGGACACTGTGAATCACTAGATGTAAGTGTACTTCAAGGCAATTGAGCGTCGTTTGTGCTCAAAACATAAATAGTAATCAGAAAAATTTGTAAGGGATTCCACGAACCCTGCATCTCGCCTATGATTGCTGCTGTCAGTGTAAAAGTGTAATGTTGACTTAAAAAGTGAGTCAATTTATTATTTGAATACAGAAATTACAAAAACAACCTTTTTCTTTAGATGCTATTTTTTTTGTCTTGAAGATTATCAAAGTTTGAACAATTTTCATAACAACCAAGGTTAACAAATTTACCATGTCAAAAAAATGTAATCCAGACTGTCTGTAATCTTAACCGTGAAAAACTAAGTCCATCTTTTAGAAAAATACTGACCACGAAAAAAAGAAAAATTTCAAAAGTTTGTTTCAGACATAATCTCTTAATCATAAAACAAACAGTTGATGTGTAACAAACTGTAACCCAAGACTATCTACTTGTTAACATTTGTCAATAAAATATGGAAAAATGTAAATAAACATGTTCAAACTTTTGCTCTGAATACTGTCTTTTGTTGATAAACAAGCTTCTGTCCAAGTTTTATCAATTTTCTTGAAGGTTTGACAAAGTTATTGATGAGTGATAAAACTTTAACCACAGACTGAACCCAAATGTTGACGCCGACAACGGAATCTAGCATCGCTATGTCTCGCTTTTGTGACATAAATGTCGAAAGCTAGACAATAAAATGAAGAGTCATGAATAAAATTATGAGACCTGCGAAATAACAGTAAATCGACCTGATCGTATGTAATATCACCTGACCTACACTCGAAAAAAGTGGACCGAATCAATCGAAAAAAAAACACGATCTCAGGCGGACACTATAACTTCCTTGCAATTATCTGTTTTTAGGAATAAAATGTACAGGTTTAATGTACCCTTTTCTACATAAGGAAATGCCTGTACTAAGTCAGGAATGTGACAGTTGTTTTCTATTCGTTTGATGTGTTTGAGTTTTTGATTTTGTCATTTGATAAGGGACTTTCTGATTTTAATTTTCCTTGGAGTTCGGTAATTTTGTTATTTAACTTTTTTTATGAAAAGCAATCATAAAAATGATTTTATAAAAATCAAATTATGTCCAAAAATGCTGAAATTGAAAAAAGTGGCTACCAATTAATGACTGCAAGAATAACAGTAACCGTAAAATTTCCATGTAGAAACCTCTCTTCAGTTTGCTTATTAGTTTAAGTGAAATCTGATGAGTCGTCTAAATCAAATTATTCGGAAGATTGCGCTTTGCTGTTCATATTCAATGAATTTGTTCAAGTCGATTTTGAAATCGCAAAATCAGTTTCAAAGTCAAATAAACGTCCATTTTGGCCATTGTGATGGTAAATGAAAACATATCGTGTCTCGTAATCAATCCCCGAATATTACTTTACTCCAATGAGCACGAAAATAAACTGAAACATTTGATTTCTTAAATATGTGGATCCAAAAATTCAAACGGGTCAACAGACCATTATTTTTCATTTCATTTTATTCCCCTATTAAAAAAGGGAAACTATTTGTTTTGTTAGATTCACATATTTGTCCTACTGATTTCATATTTACACATGTGAACTTATGATTTTCTGAGTTATTTCTCTTATTCTACCCATCATCATCATCTTTCTTATTTTATTTTCATGTGTTGTTAATTTTTTTTAAATCGTAAAGGGACATTAGTTATGAGATATAGAACAAAATTGAATATAATTTTGTTTTGTTCATTTATTAATGAAAGTATAATAGTAACATGATAATTTGATAATATGATAACGTTTTTTGCAGCCAGTTTGTTTCAATCTTGTCAAAATAAGCTAAGAATCAACGCTGATGAATTATTCACTTGCAAGTGAATAATTTGGCCTCATTGAATCTGTATCTATGTGACCTTCTATTTAACCCCTTAACTACAGATGGTTACGCATACGTGTTCAGCTATTAAAGGAAAAAGAATGTCAACATTAAATGTGAAACAAGGATGAACCATTTGTTTGAGTGATTCGATCCACAAAAACTCATTCTTATGCAGGTAAAAACGACGATTAACATGTTTGTTTAACCTATAATATGAAGCCAAACAGACCTAAAAAAAATCCAATTGCACGTGTAGGCTGAAGATCATAAAAACATTTTATCAAAATAAAGTATGTCAATAAAGGTTTTGATTTTGTAAATATTGCCGGTATTTTTAACGACCATTCTGTTAAAGAACAAATTCCTGGATATTTTGATAATACTGAGCTCCCTCTTATTTGTTATATTTACAAGAAATCTACCCGGAAATATGTGTTTAATTATAGCCAATTGTGTAAAGATGTTAATATCAGTGAAAATACACCTACTTCATGTAATTGCAGTAATTCCGAATACATTTATGGACCCATTTCCATGTTATATCAGGAGATCTTAACATCGTTCAAGACCGAGAGTTAAAATCCTTCCTCAGTAAAGGACCTAAATATCGCCCCCGTCAATCATTAATTGGAATGAGTGTCGTAATATCATCCACGACTCACTCCGTACTTACTGTTTAAAATGGATAAAACGGGAAAAAGCTGACAAAAATCTTTGGACTCTTTTTAATTCAGTAATGAACATAGTTGATATACGTATTCAACATTTTAAAGAACATTTTACTCTTAACAACAACCATAATAAACCTATTTCTCGTATCAAACATAAACTTAAAGAACTAGCCAAGGAATTTGTTTTGTCCCGGCCGATAAAGCTGCTAATAATATCATTATTGTTTGACGTAAATTTACATTGAGGTTCTGAAAAAGAAATCACCAATTCACCAACATTCCAACTGACTCCATTTTCAGAAAACGACATCTGTAACAAACATAAACTTTTAGCTACCTCTTTACAAGCAGAACCAAATACAATGAAAGTCCCAACTATGTACTGGCTTCCGAAGCTACATAAAACACCTTACAAATATAGATTTATTTCGTCTTCAAGCCATTGTTCCACTACTAAATTGTCTATTCTTCTTACCAGTTCACTTGGTACAATCAAAAACCTGATAATAAATTGTTCAAATAAGGCCTTTGAAAATAGTGGAATTAATTACTTTTGGAGTGTCAAAACTCGTTGGAAGTACTTGATAAATTGCATGCATATATTGGTGATTTTGAATCTGTTCAAAGTTTTGATTTTTCTACCCTGTATACCACATTGCCTCACATTCTCATTAAGAAAAATTCACACACCTAATTAAATGGGCATTTAAAAGTCAGAATGTGAATACATATGTTCTAACTCTTTAGGTCATTTTTAGTAGCAATAAACAAAAGAACTATGTCAATTGGACATGCTTTGATACTATATCTGCCCTTGAATTTTTACTAGATAATATTTTTGTTCGCTTTGGAGATTCCGTATATCGTCAGGTTATCGGAATTCCAATGGGGACTAACTGTGCACCACTTATTGCGGACCTGTTTTGTATTGCTATGAGTTACAATTTATGACTAAAATCAGCAAAGACCCATCGAAACAACATCTGATACAAAAATTTAATAATACTTTTAGATATTTGGATGATATATTGGCTCTCAATAATGACGACTTCAGTATGTATACTAAAGAAATTTATCCTGTTGAACTTACTTTAAATAAAGCTAATACTAACAATGACCACTGCCCTTTCCTCGATCTTGATATCTATATCATTAACGGAAAGCTTAATACAAAATTTATGATAAAAGAGATGATTTTCATTTCCTATCGTTAATTATCCATTTTTAGATGGTGACGTTCCCTTGTCACCATCTTACGGTGTTTATATATCTCAACTTGTACGATTCGCTCGTGTATGTAACAACGTTTCAGATTTTAACGAAAGAAATTTATGTATTACAGAAAATTATTACACCAGGGTTTTCGATATCACAAACTAGTCAAAACATTTACTAAATTTTATCATCGGTACAAGGACATCATTCGTAAATATAGCTCAACATGCAGACTTCTTATACGTTCAGGTATTTCACATCCAATCTTTTATGGTAATATTCTTTATAAAGCACTAAAATGTCAGTATTCACCTCAGAAGCTAACAAAACCTTTAAATAGACTTATTAAGAAGGGATATAGTTACGATACTGTTGTCAGGTCATTAAAGATTGCATATTTTGGCTTTAATATTGATTCACTTATAGGGTCTTTGCATCGGAACTAAACACATTTATTTAAAACCAGTTGTTGGCATGACACGGGTTATGCTCTTCTCATATATTTTATGATGGTATGATACTAAACCCCTAACGGGAGGGATTGTGCCTGATATTCATATGATGAAGACATAATCTTTCAATCAGTTTAATTGAGGTCTGGAGCTGGCATGTCAGTTAACTGCTAGTAGTCTGTTGTTATTTATGTATTATTGTCATTTTGTTTATTTTCTTTTGTTACATCTTCTGACATCGGACTCGGACTTCTCTTTAACTGACTTTTAATGTGCGTATTGTTATGCGTTTACTTTTCTACATTGGCTAGAGGTATAGGGGAGGTTGAGATCTCATAAACATGTTTAACCCCGCCGCATTTTTGCGCCTGTCCCAAGTCAGGAGCCTCTGGCCTTTGTTAGTCTTGTATTATTTTTACTTTTAGTTTCTTGTGTATAATTTGAGTTTAGTATGACGTCCATTATCACTGAACTAGTATATATAATTGTTTAGGGCCAGCTTAAGGACGCCTCGGGTGCGGGAATTTCTCGCTGCATTGAAGACCTATTGGTGACCTTCTGTTGTTGTCTGTTCTGTGGTCGGGTTGTTGTCTCTTTGACACATTCCCATTTCCATTCTCAATTTTATCTATTTATATTTATATCTATGTTTATATCGGGTTATATGACCGTCGGCTTTCTTCGGAGGTCACATCGATAGTCTAGCCTAAAATACACGCGAAACATGAATTTGACAGCTAATGCCCCTTTAAATGAATTTTTCATATTTTTGTTTATTCTTTGTTTGGTTTTGTTTGTTTGTACGTATATTGGAGTGTATATATATGTAGAAGCCTATGAGCCGGGGAAGGGAGGAAATGCCATCCCCCCTTAACTTTCAAAAGTGGGGTTGGGGCAAAACAAAATCCTGTCCCCACACTATTAGTCAATTTATTTAATTGAAAATAAGAAAATGGTTATGAAAAAGGACATTAGCTAACTGCTAGACTATTAGACTACAGCAAAATAGATTGTTTTTGCTTGTCATTTTTAGAAGTTTGCCCTACCCCTACCCCCCACCCCACTCGATCGGACATTAACCTGACCACTCGTGCAGAAAAAAACAATACGGCAACGGTTGTTACCAGCCCGTTTTTTGTTACCTTTGTTCTGTGTCTATTACATAATCGACTTTTGTCATTTAATCTATCTTTTACAAGTCCATTTAGTATCGCTTCATGTAACACACGATTACCTTGTTTTGTTTAATTATTCGTCACCACCTAATTCACAGTAGGTATAATGTCCGGCTGGGATCGCGTTTTTCTAGCGATCTGTTTCGGTTTTTCGAGTTTGACCTAGTTTTTGTGAGTGAATATGATCAAAAATGTAAAGAAACATACTTCCTTTCTGGTACAACGTACAAAAAAAAGATGCTAGAACTTTATATACAAGATCAAAGAAGGTAAATTAGTCTTTGTGGTAATAAGATATTATCAACCCTAAATCATTTGGTTTTAAAAACGTAAAATCTAGCGTAACAATGCTTTATTCCAGAATAAGGTTAAAGTTATTGTTATACACATACCAATGCAAATGTCAACGGCAATGCATACATGGAATTTATATGCACTTAGATATACAGAAACTTTACATAAATTCTTGGGTTTGCATTGATAAGGACATTTCGGAGAGTAAATTCCTTTTTGTATGTCCGTTTGGTTACACAGACATAAAGCACCATCATAGCTTCCTTTCCATCAGAAATTAAAGAATAACAATTGACAAGGTATATTTGTGACGTGTACGCATACTATATACACATTTCGTCGTCTTTATTATTTCAAAAGAATCGTATTAAAGCTCACAGATTATTTACTTCATTGATAATTAAATACATTGGATAAGTCCCTGGGTTTACCTCCAAGGGGGACTGGGAATAGAAGTATGTTTACTTAGGTCCCTTTCCGACCGGCAGTAAAACCCTTGCCAAAGTGTGGTGTCCGTTTGGCGCTGTGCGGAATATACAAGTACGCAGCCACGTCCGGTTAGAATAGGGCGCACTGCACGTTAAGAACCCTTGCAACAACTCTTTGAGTGGCAAGGCAAAATTTCTGTCCCTATGCAAGACTCTCATTTTTCAGTGGCAGTCTAAACTTCCCGATTTTCATCACGAACGCCTTCTGTTACAGGACCTACCTATTGGATTTATTGTTAAATTGTTCTCGTCCTGAAAATGCACGAAATATTTGCCACTAGACGTAAAGCAATCCACAATAAATGATTTAAAATTGTCTGTTGATAAATTCAAAAGTTAGAAAGAAACTAAGGTTTCAACTTAATCAAAGTTGACCTTAGATGGATTGTCCATTTTAGGTCCTTTATGTCCTTTTGGTCATATAGCTCTTCAAATTTTTCGGTTATTATACATCCTTGGCTTTCCAATAATCTTTTTTGAGCGTTCCGGATGAAGGTTAATCCAGAAAAACGCTTCGGACGAATGAAATTCATAAAGTGTTATTTTCATCTTTATTAGATATACCAATTCAATTCAAATTTAATGGCCAATGAGAAATAGTACATGGGCGGATTAAGTGTGTGTTTTGTTTGTTGTTTTTTGTTAATGTAATTATTGGGATGGGCAGGCCTATCTTAGTCGAATTTTTGTGTTCACATTGAACTTTTTAAAACTTTTACTGCCATTACTTAGTTTTCTTGCTTCTATGTTTTTTCACCATAGTAATATATATCAATCATAAATTATTATTGACTGTAAAAACAAAGATAGCATGCGATTATGAATCCCGTTTACTCGTTTCTAAAGACCGTTTTAAAAAGGACCAAGTAATTTCTTATATATCATAATACTGCAAAGTTTATTGTAAAATGTTTTCATTGCAGAAGGTTAGCATTAAATTGAAAATGGTTAAATTCGATCAATAAATTTGATATTTGTAATATGTTTCTGTGACTTATTGGGAATGTATTATATTGTTCCTCACTAAATTAGTTATAAAGAAGAACAAAAATCAGTTTCAAATACCAAGAATGCCTTCTTTCTTATTCACATTTTCTTTAAAAGCCTGGACCGTTTATTAAAAAACAGGGACGTTTTAAATATAGCTCTCGAAAAAAAAACTGGACAATATAAAACGTTGCATTTTATGTTTAATTCAAGTAAATTGTGCGTAGTTTGTGCTCAGATAAGTATGGTATTCCAAATTAAATAAAATGAACAGTCATGAATAACACTATTATACTTGCAAAAATAGCACTAAATCGATCTGATTGCATGCATTATCAATCGAAAAACCTGATCTACTCTCGTAAAAACACGATTTCTATACCTATACCTTCTGTGTAATTGGTGTATAGAAAAATGACAAACAATACTTCCAGAGTGACTGAAAACAAGGCTCATCTGACAATAAACGATCTCTCACCTACATTACAAATAAAGCAGCTATATGATAAATTACTGTTAAGGGTTTTACTGAGTTGAAAATAATTTCAGAAAGCAAAAAATCGAAAATTAACAAAATCAGAATCAAGAATTGACTCTGGTTGCTTTATTTGATACGAAATTCATGCATATGTCTCACTTTCATTCACACACGACGGAAAGTTCACAGAATCGGAAAATAATAATAAAAGCTTAACTAATTATACTTTATATTTTTAGTTTATACATTCACGAAAAATAGACAACTGATCGACAGTGTTTTTGAAAGGGTTGTAGTATTAAGACCATCGCAACAGCTATCCCTTTGAAATCTGACGCAAATCTGGGAAGGCGTTGTAAATCATTCTTCATAACAGTGAGACAGTTTTCGCACGGGATAAGGTCTGGATGGTTTGGTGATTGAAACAAACGTTGGCAGAACTTGCAGAACTTGAGAAGCCTATCTGTGAGCCTGTTCCACACGGAGGCATACATTACAGATAGATTTTGAAAAAAGTATTCCCATACTTGATCTGGTCCTAAATTCGCATGCTATATTTGCCTGTTGCTTCTAGGTGTGGGGGAGGGGGTCGTAAATAAGAGGTGCCGCAAATTTAGGTCATGGTTGTGAAGTTGGCATTTCATTTCAATATTTGGCATTATTTGCACATTTTGTGTTCATTTTGTCTTGTGTTTTGGGGTCAAATTTAGAACTTACTGGAATATTTTGAATCAAATTTCGATTTTATTAACATTGTGTAGACAAAACAGTTTTTGGTTATTTTTAATATACATTTTCTGCCATATGCATTATTTCTGATATCAAAACTTCAGTTATTGATAGATAATTTCTGATAAGGTTCAGATTCGAGGAGCGGAACTTGTAGATCTATCCACTTACCCTCCCCCTCCCGAAACAAGAGTGTTACACAATGTATTCACGGAAACCGGAGATCTCTATTTAGAGGCTTAAAACTTAATGTTTATTACAACAATACATGTATCATTATATGCCATGATCTCAACTTGCCGAGTACACAATCTCCATTATACAGTACAGCAAACAGGTGTCATGTTTTCAAATTGAATATAAAACATATGAAAATGTATGAGTACTTTCGGACAATATATAATTTATTTGAAAATTGGCTATGGTATACATGTTCACGAGAAAGAGACGACCTAAACAAACTTCTAAAGAAAAAGATATTCCGATTTTAAAATGTAATGCTAGAATTGATACACAGAAACCAAAGATTTGGTCCACATCTTTTATGTGACTGCCATTCACTTACAGTTTATTGATAGATATTGTAAAATGTATTTATTCATTCATTAAATTTATAACACTGTTTTTCAGGTTTTTATTATATATATAAAAAAAAAAACACTTTTAATTAGTTAAAACTCAAGGGCATAAAGCGTGAAAAGAAATAGTCTCTCATTGCACCCATGTTAGTTGTATTGTTTGTCATTTTTCTACACAGCAATCAAGTGTTGATTACATCATTTACAAAACAATGTAATACTAGTATTGTGGAATATGAAGCGTTACTAAACAAATTTGTAAAGAATATATATTTTAATTAACAAAAGTCAATTGTAGTCAATTATCAGTCCAGTGGTTATGTTTGTAGTCGTTCTATACTACAGATATATACTGGATTAAGTATAGACTATATTTCGCGGTGGTGTCTTGCCATGGCTTTGTTTGGACTTGTTTGTTTGCTTTTTGGCCTTGAATGTTTGTCCCTAATATTTTATTAACTATGTATTTACTTTCAGGTATCACAGATCGAATTTATTCGTTCATAGTGTGTAAATTTACGTTTTTGATTGAGTTAAGCCTTCCAATTGATATTTTATCGTGTGTTTTTCTATGTTGTGATGTTATACTATTGTTTCAGAAAAAGGGAGAAGGTTTGGTACCATTAAAACGTTTAATCCCGCTGCAAATGTTTGCACCTGTCCTAAGTCAGGAATCTGATGTACAGAAGTTGTCGTTTGTTTATGTAATTTATACGTGTTTCTCGTTTCTCGTTTTTTATATAGACTAGACCGTTGGTTTTCCCGTTTGAATGGTTTTACACTAGTAATTTTGGGGCCCTTGATAGCTTGTTGTTCGGTGTGAGCCAAGGCTCCGTGTTGAAGGCCGTACATTGACCTATAATGGTTTACTTTTATAAATTGTTATTTGGATGGAGAGTTGTCTCATTGGCACTCACACCACATCTTCCTATATCTATATAGTATATTAACTGCGTTTTTGAGGGACAACTAAGGAAAATGTAGAAATGTTTGTTACACAGGGATGCTGAGATTTTTGTCAAGATAAAAAGGTATGTAGGGAAAACACACTATATTCATTTGACACTTCAAGAATTTTGATTTACAAAATGATAATATAAAATTCTTAGATTTGAACACACAGCAGACAATTAAGTAAAATAGGGAACAATGTCAGATTAAAGAGAAATAGAGAATACATGTAGTGCCTAAAGTCTAGAATTTTGATTCTATAGTGATATGACAATATAAAAGCATAAAAACAGGGTCGGATCCAGTGTCCTAGGAAAGGGGGACTTATTTTTCAAAATTGCTAAATATCTACCGAGCGAAACTATACAAAATTTTGTTTTGGAAATTTTATGAAATTAATGATATTTTTTCTGGTCAAAAAGGAGAGGGCATAAGTCCCCTGGGATTCCTTCACTAACAATACTTCACCATGAAAAAATTAAAATACACCTTATAGATTCTATGCTTCATTAATGCTTTTCTGAATTATGTGTAACTATTGTATACACGTACCTTTGTAAATTCGACGAACACATTAGTATCAACTTTTGAAACCCCCACAGTAGGAGATCAGCATTTCCCATATGATTGCAGCCTGATGAGTGGGGGACATAAAATCAACTCATTGAATAAATTACATAAAAATCTGTCAGGTAGTATGGATCTCTGATTTTTTGTAAATAAACAATTTTAAGCGGTAATTTTTCAATTTTCTTTTTATCAGTTAAAGTGAAAGAGGGAGAAATTGTAAGGTTTTTCTACAATGAGGATGATTTTATCTTCCGGTCTGGATATTGGTCTCAACGGGATTTTTCAAACATTTTTTATAAAAACCATTGAGAGGTTCCTACCTATATCTGGAGAGTTGACACACGATTGAAATATCTTATGACATATACAATCTATCTCTGAAATCTTAATAAACCATTGATATAAAAGTACAAGCAACATGTGTATGTAATAACTATACATTTTCTCAAAATAAAAAATGTATTTGTACAAGGCTTAGAAACAGAGAGTAGACTGGAAGGCTGTGGCGAGCATTTATATCCTGCTTCATGTGTTTCGAGCCAGGTACAAATAAATTAATATTTATAGACAATGTACATGGTTATTCTCTTTATACTGCAACTCTTTCAACTGTTCAAAATAAAATATTTTCGGTAAAAAAATCATTTAGAAGTTGAAGCTGCCAAAGCTAAAGTTCTTCGAATCTGTATTCCTTATTGACTTCATAAATAAAACTCGACGGAAAAGCACTGTCAGAGTCATAAAACAGGCGATATACAGTCAGTGACTATGTATCACATATGAATATACAATCAATGCAATTTGACTGATCAAACATAATAAATATATATATTATAAGCACAGACATATATAGTCCATGACATTGGCAACTAACTTTTACCTGTAAAATAAACCTGTCAACATCATGTGTATGCATGGGATTTTACGATACTACTATTTTATCTAACAAAAATATCAAGGTAAATTCAAAAGGGGGAGGTCCATAAAAAGTTATAAAAATCAAACGTAAGACTTGATAAACCAACAGAACGACAAACGATCTATTACATACATAAATTCATTACACAACAAAGGATTAAAAGAACATCACTAAGTTGGGATTATTGTATAATGCAATGACATATTTCATGTATATATCTGGATAAAATATTCAACCTTTTTCTTAGTTTTATATGACGTTAACTTTAAAGGTTAGTTGAAAGTGTTTACTGCATTTAATATCCTTTTTAATTAAATGATTTTATCAATCTGTTTGCATTAAAACAAAAATATTGGTTGATAGTTCTATTCATCAAGGAAATATTGTGATACAATTTTTGGCAGAAATAAGGATTATTTTAATTTTTTTAAATTCTATTTTATAAAGAAAATATAAATGAATATATTGCCTCCAAAAAGATTATTAAACCCTTTTCTTGGTTCCCATTTTAATTTCAATTTGGCTGTTTAGTTCGATATCAGTTTTGTGGAGGAAAATCTATAAAAAAACATTTTGACTAAATTAAGGATATTAAACTGTTTCCTTGCATACATAACTAGGACTTAATAAAGCGAGTCGTGTAAATTCATAAGCCTACAATGCGATTATCAAACATGTTATATATTTTCCTTCATTTATTTTGATAGATATTTTTTAATAAATAAGAAATTTGGAGTCTAATTCTATTTCACAATTAACCTGTGTATTCCCCTATCGTATTTTTATTTATCTTGTAGTCACTTGTTAAAAAAAGTTACGATTTGGGAATCATGTAAAGGATAACCACCACAGAATAGCATATATATATGTTGACTTCTTTGACAATACTGTGTTATTTTCACAAAAACAACCACTTGTAATATATGAATTTAATCAATTTGACCCTCCAATCAAAAGATCAGCAACTTTAAAAAAAAACCTACAATGTAATCATATGACACTCCAGTCGAAAGATTAGTAAATGCATACAAGCGTTAAATTGGCGAGATTATCTACTTGTCAATCTCAGGTACCATATACATGATATATGTCTCTGCTCTACCCTCAAACTTAGTTACCTGACCTAGTAGATACAATTCAAATCCCTATAGATTACTCTGGACTGAATGAGGGCTCTTTTTTATCCACCCTCCCCACCAATTTCATTGACCCAGGAAGGCTACAAACCAAGCCTTCAACAACAAAAATTACAATAAAATTGAGAATGTATTCTAGGGAAATTATTGTTATTTATAATTTACCAATATGGAACAAAAACGCGCAGTATATTGTATAGAAACACTGATCACATATATTTTTTTTATTTGTACTCAACTACTAACAATAATATTTTCCCTGAAACAGCCACTTAACACAGATATGTCTTTTCTTCTCAAGCACTTAAGATTGGTGAAAATTGGTAGGAGGGTAAATATGAATGAAATATGAACGCTCAGTATCCATGAGACGCTTAAAGAAAAGAAAAACATAAGCAAGAGTGCACACGCTGAAATGTCCCGCCTGCTTTACTGACCATTGATTTTATGTTGAAAGTCTTAAAGATAAAGGTTTAATTTTGGACCTTTTGGACCTTAATGTAGACCAATTCGATAACGGGACCCAAAATTAAAAATCTTAATACACGGTAAGATTCTGTATACCAAAGAACCCCAATAATTCATTTTTTTTTAAAGAACCAACAAAGTTTAATTTTGGACCCTTTGGACCTCCATATGAACCAATTTCAATTTAAAAACGGGATTAAAAATCAGAAATCTAAATACATTGTTAGATTCAGCATATTAATGAACCCCAAAAATTCAAGTCTTTGAATTAAACCCTATTGAAAATGGTCTAGAAATAAGCAATTTATATAAAGTATTAAAAAGTATTGTTTTGGCCCATTTTATGCCCCGATTCCTAAATGGTTATGGCCATAACCCCCAAAATCAATCCCAACCTTTCTTTTGAGGTATGAAACTTTGTGGTACACTTTCATAGAGATCCATTCACTCATACTCAAGTTATTGTCTAGAAACCAAATGTCTTCGGACGACGACAACGACGACACTGACAACAACTTCGCCATACCTTTATACGGCTGCGGCAATTTTAAAAACCACTGTGAAATAAATCACTTAACTAGTGAATCTAAAGCATTATCTTTCTATATCCTGCATTTCATATATGCGCAGTATAGATCTTAGTATTTGTTTAGATTTTCCTAAAAACATCACAAAGAAGTATACAATTTCATGCAAATTTGTATATTTATTTTATTACTAGACCAAATAATTATGATGTCATAAAAAGATATTTTAATTTTAATTGCTGAATAATCTTCGTCGTATTGATGGATGGATGGATGGATGGATGAGTGGATAGATGGATCGATAGCTGTTTACTGTGATATCAGTGGTAACTGTTGCATGCATATTTACAACAAGAACATGTTAAAATATGTTATTCATATGTAACCAGATTTTCACAGCAGCAAATACTAATTTTATTCCTTGCAAAGTTTGATTCTTTGAGGGATTGAACCGATGACCTCATGCACTCGAAGCAGGTACGCTTCCATGAGACAATCAAGGTGGTTCAAAACCTTTGGCTCTATAGCTTTAATTTGGTTTATCCAGAAATGGGCATCTGGAATCTAAATATAGTTAGTTTTACTTTGAAATGATACTATATATCAATGGTATAACATAAGTACTCATTCCGATATGAACTGACATTAAATCATAAGCATAGCTTCTGGATAAGCTTCACACATCATATTCATCACAAATGATATTTTTTAACAAGGATATTAAACCAAGTCTTGTTAAAAAAAAATCCACACACTGCTTAGGTGACATAAATGTGAGGGAGTTTTACGTACTGAGATAAATGAAACAACTTAAATTTCTAAGTAGTTTTAATATATTAATCTATATTCAAATACTCGAAGTAATTTGATAAAAAAATAAGTCTTAAATTATAAAATAAAAAATATTAAAAACACTTGTAAATAACAACAAATTTGTAGTATAAATAAACATCAATAAAATGAACACACTTGTAAATTATGACTAAAATGGAACTTTCTGACAACTAATGAGATTAATTAAACAAACAAAGAAATCAAGTTAGAACAAAATTTGATATTGAACATTAAAGAAACAGAAATTTCATTGGGAAAATATTTATAAATACCAGGGTTCACCACAGAATGAAATTCAAGGGTGGGGAAGAAAGTTCATCAAATCAGAGATTGTGTGTTGCGTTGTCCAATCGTTTCCTTGCGCACAAATTGTTAATTATATGCCTTACAAGTATTTGTCATATATAGCTAATTTGGAAAAGGGGGTCTCACATACTTTTTGTAGTTAGTTCTATTAGTGGTCACCACACTTGTAGGAACATATTAAACAGGGAGAAGGAAACACCTAATGTGGCTTCCCAGATTGCAGGGATATTAAAGTGAGGAATCCACATATAATATTGCTTTTCATGTGATAAAGTATGCATTATATAATTTTATTATTTTGAATAGCTTTCTGACCAATTTAGATTTAATTTAAATTGCCTTATGGAAAACCACATAGTAAAAAGACATAGAAATTAATAATAAAAAACATATTTAGTCACAGACTTTCAAAGTCATTTCAACCAAATTAATATAAAAAGAAGATGTGGTATGATTGCCAATGAGACAACTGTCCACAAGAGACCAAAATGACACAGAAATTAACAACTATAGGTCACCGTACGGCCTTCAACAATGAGCAAAGCCCATACCGCATAGTCAGCTATAAAAGGCCCTGAAATGACAATGTAAAACAATTCAAACGAGAAAACTAACGGCCTTATTTATGTACAAAAATTAACGAAAACAAATATGTAACACATAAACAAACGACAACCACTGAACTACAGGCTCCTGACTTGGGACAGGCACATACATACATAATGTGGCGGGGTTAAACATGTTAAGGGATCCCAACCTCCCTAACCTGGGACAGTGATATAACAGTACAACATAAGAACGAACTATAAAAATCAGTTGAAAAGGCTTAA
This sequence comes from Mytilus coruscus, assembly GCA_017311375.1. Taxonomy (NCBI): domain Eukaryota; kingdom Metazoa; phylum Mollusca; class Bivalvia; order Mytilida; family Mytilidae; genus Mytilus; species Mytilus coruscus. Next base: position 75,467,040 of record CM029595.1, on the reverse strand, counting down.
CTCATCAGATGGACAAAAATACAAGTGGACGTGGCAGGGTACTTGTCCATCCAAACAACAAAAAGACACTAGGAACAGATCTGAGAGTACTCGCAGTTATCTGACAGCTAGTTCAAAGCCACTACTAACTAATAAAAAATCATGCATCTAAGACTAAATTATCAATCCGTACACATCCAACATCCAATGGATTTAGTGTAAAGACGTCATAAACAGTCAGAGAAAACATGACCTTGTGCAATGCCAAGATACAGGTATCGACAGATTGTAGATCCATGAATGTGTATATGTATAAAACATACTAGTAATATTTAGTTTGCTTTTAATTTACTGATAACAAAATCAATATTTATACCAATAAAACAATATTCAATGATCTTATTACAGTGTTGAATTGGTAACCTTTAGAATAAGTTTATTTAAAGGAGCGATAAGTTTACAAGGATCATTTCTAAATTTCCGGCACGGTTAACAACATTTCCGTAAAATGAGGATGTGCTATCCCTATCTAGAAGTTTGGTCATAGTTGTTATGTAGAATTTTAGTAAATTAACTCCCCTCTTTTCCAATACAATTATGTAAAGGAATTATATATATCCAGTTTTACTCTTTTCATACTTTAAATGAGTTTTAAGATAATGACACTCATATCCCAGCTGTTGATCTAACTGTCTATTAATAACCAGACAATGTTGTCTGTTATTTAGGTGATCCCCAGTATTTTCCCGCCAAAAGAGCACATGTGACATGGTTGTCAACAAAAAGAACATGTGGTTAGGGAATTCATTTTGTTTTCTGGATTACTGCTTTTATTAATTTAGTAATTTAGTTAGGATATGACATTCCATTTAAGGTACAGTCAAACATTTGCATTTATAGAATACCGGTAGTTTGCAAACAATTTTTACTTTTCAAATTGAAAATAAACTGGGTCATGATCGTCCATTGGTCGTTACCTCGTTCAACCACGCGAGACCATGTAAATAATGTAATCAGATGTCAGTGTACATCCCTTGAGGCAATGTTCACACCAATTAACAATAATTAGATTTTTTAATTGCCACTGACATGATAATTGGATTAGGGATATCTGAAATTTAACCTCAATCAATTGAATTTTCAAGTGTGGCGGACAATAAAATAAGCGTGGCGCTAGAAATTTAAGCATGGAGCACTGGCATGCTTAAATAGGTCATGGTGATCCCTGAATACGGTTTATGGCTTGCAAAACCTCAAGCTCTCAATTGTTTAATATTCAGATTTTGGTTCTTTAAATGAACTGAGTATTTTAGTCCTTAATGCTATCATGAAAGTATAATTTACACCAATCAGTCATATCGGAATATTATTCTTTATTCACTAACATAAATGAGCTAAGGAGTAATATCAGAGAGGCCTTTACTGTTACAATATACTTAATAGTCCCCTAACAGTTACTATGCTGTGATTGACCATTCATAAAACCAATCACTATTTTATTGTACTTAATCAACCATAACTGCTTTTATCTCTTTGAGATACTTGCTCAATCAGGGGTGGCTCCAGGACTTTTTAAAGGGGCGTAGTTCAAGAAAACGGTTGAATATAATTTTTTTTTTTACAAAATGTTTTGAAACGAATTTATGCTAAAAAATGATATATTTTTCAATCAAAGACGGAGCTCATGCCCACTAACCCCTTGAATCCTGTATTTCACACAGTTATGAATAAAAATTTATCATAATGATACTTATCTTTTCACAAATTGTAGGTTATGAATTTAGAAAGAGTTATGCTAAAACTTATATATTTTTCAATCAAAGAGGGAGCTTATACCCTCCCTCCCCCTTGAGTCCTGTAAAAATGTACATCAATATCAGAAATAAAGAATACAACAAAGTTATGATTTGTGTTATGTTGTTGGTATAATTTTTCTCATTTACACACATTCCCGACCAGTTTTTTAAGGACTTCCTGTAATTTCCTCTCAATACAACTTACTTTACTAGTACAGATTTTACAAGCGCATATCCAATGTGTGTAATTGAGCATTTCAGATTATAAACTATGTTCAATTTGGACATGAATCATTGAAAACTCTTGAAATTAAGAAAACACATGTACATTCAAATTTTGTTCAGTTAATTTCAAATAAAAAGTAAAAACAACCTCATAAAAAGTGTCTTGAAGTGTTTACAATTTTTGTTATGCTGCTAGTTCCATTTTGAGGTGTTTTCTGTAAAAATTTAATTTAGATTTTTCAAGCTCATACATCTTTTGTCTTCCTATGAATTAAATTGATGTGGTTTAAGTTTAGGCATAAAAGTACAATTCTTATACATCATGAAAACTTCTTATATTTCCACACAGTTATGAATCAAAATTTACTAAACTTATATTTATCTTTTCACAAATTGTAGGTTATGAACTAAGAAAGAGATGCATTTATTTTGAAATTTCAACCAATTAAATATACTCCTCAAAAAAACTTTAAACTAAAAATAAAATAAAACAAAATCTGTATAAATCTTTTAAGTTTGTATTTTCTTAGTCTTTAATCGTTTATGTATTCATAGGTACTACAGTTATAGTGGTAAAATTTTAGACAGCTACACTGTTCACACACTTTAAGGTGAGGGGTCAAAATTAAGAGTCACAATTTAAAGAAACTAACAATACCCTTGCAAAAAACAAAATTAAAAAAATTAGGGGGTGGACTTTTTTAACACCCCAAATTTTTTTCTAATTTTTTTTTTTTTTTTTCTTCTTTAATCTATTCAATATCCTTAAAACAGGGATGCTGTTAATTTCAGATCATTTTCAACATTTTCAACAACAAAATGGGCCCTCAATGTTTGACACTGATCAATCTCAATGGAAGTGTTGCAAAACTTTTTTTGAGTAGTATATTTTAGAATTTAAGAACCACAACACTACAAAATCAAGTTTATTCCAATATCATTTTATTAACTTTTTTTTTATTTAATTTATTTATTCTAAGCTTCAACAAACATTGCATCTGTCTTCATAGAAATTACATCCTGTGTTGTCGGTGGTAACTTATAACTATATATTGGCTTGATTTGTATTTCATACTGTGCATGTTTGCTCCCATGTAAAAAAATTCATTATACATTTTTTTTAAAATACACAAAGCACAAATTTGCAAATTACACTTGCATATGATTAAAACAACAAGCAGCATTTATTAACTGAACCAATGTGTAGATAAATACAAATTGTAACTCACAATAAATAATAATTAAAATAAATAAAACATTTCAAAGTTATATGTATGATACAAACTGCCATTACATGGAATTTCATTTTGACTTATAGAACAGATATTATTGTTAGGAAACACTTTTCACTAATACTATCTATTGTACCTTGGCCATAATTTAGTTTTAGAAACCAAATATCTAAAACAATCTCATTTGTAAAAATATGCATAAAACTAGATGAATAACTATACAGAGGTGTATAACATCATTAGAATATAAATTGACCGGACAAAACATCTAGCAGACAATATATGGACTTTACCAATAGACAAATGTAGATATAATATTAACTTTGTTTTACAAAGTATGAAATAGTGCATAAATATAAAAAATCTTAAGATCTGGCATCATTACCAAATATTTTTTATTTCCATCCTATTGAAATGGTTCTGGAGGGAATTTTAACTATTTCATCAGCACTGTCCTGATTTTTTAAAGCACAATTTTTGTTCTTTCATTAGATTTTACAAATTGAGGAAATCAAAAAAAGATAAAATTTGCCACCCACACCAACTTTTAACTTTTGTTTAGTAAAAGGCTCCTTTTTGCTGTTTTAACTAGTAAACGTTAGTAGAATGTTGAAGTCATTGGTTCAAAATGTGTTAGGTTCTGATGAAGATTGACATAACTACATAAACAAACACAAATAACATAATTTGAGGTATTTACTCACATTCAACTTTGCATTTTACAAAATGAATGTTAAGTGACTATAGTATAAAGAGAAGTCACCTTATTACAGCTCATTCATAGAATAGTTATTAATGTAAACAGCTTATACTTAATATCCATATTAAGAATGAACTTATGACTAATTTAAATTGTAAGATTTAATGAAAAATGAATGAAATCCTGCACAAAAGACATGATATGATGTAAACCAGTGTTCAGCACATATACTTGTTGTCATGTCTCTTGTTAGACAAGGTAGTTCATACACAAACAGATTCTCACATATAAATCATCATTTTATTATACAAAAAGGACTAATTGAATCATCATCACTTTACAACAGCATCATCTACCAATACATCCCAATAGGACGGTGGAGGTGTATCTCTTTGATCTGGTTGGCTCATTAATGAATCTAAAAAAAAATCAACATTTTTTTAATTTATTGTTAACACTATATTCAAAGTTTCTTCAACACCCAATTGAACAATTGAACTAATTTCAACTGTTATAAACAGGCTGTTGATTTTCTGGTATGAATTGTTTCACATTTTGTCATGCTGGGACCTTTTAACGCTTACTATATGGTATGGGTTTTGCAAATGGGGTGACAAAAATTTCATTCATGTTCAGGACGAGAATAGATTAACAATACATACAATAGATAGGTCCTGTAAAAGAGGCCATCTGGGATGAAGGTCAGGGAAATTTGGACTGGAAAATGAGGGTATATTGGATAGGGACAGAAATTTTGCCTTGCAACATACCACCTACAGACCCCTCCAAAGAGTTGTTGCTAGGATTTTTATTGTGCAGAGAGCGTTGCACTTTCTTTACAGAAGGCATCAGATTTAGCATCCCCATTCTGACCGGATCTGGCTGCGTACATCCCTCACAGCCTAAATTAACGCCCAAATTTGGCAAGAGTTTTACTGCTGGCCTCAGAATAAGACCAAAGTGACTATATTCACCCTGGGGTCATCTTTAAATGAGAATAGTTCGTATCTTACCTGCCAAGTTTGGCTCAAAATGGCCTGGTGGCTTCAGTGGAAATGATAGATATGTATTACATAACAATGGATGGACAATAGAGTCAGACCCAAATTGATGAAAACAGTTAACGTTGCCTATGACCCAGGTGAGTTGTATTTTGGAGATAATCGGAGGATAGTCCCTAGTGATGGTGTTGTCTGTTGTGCAGTCGAATATTCAAGATAATTTATTTCATGTATCATGAGAACCTTTTGAAATTTCTTAAACATTCAATACTTTTCATTACCTGTTTGTTTATTTGTATTTCCAATCAAGCTGTCCAGTTCTGGCATAGAACCTTGACGAGTTACCTCCCCTTCTGCCATCTCTGTTTGTACAGTTCTTGGAGATGATCTCTCAGAGGCTGAATCACAATTACGGTATCTGGAATGTCGACAGGAGACAAATATACAGATGACAATGGCCAGGAATGTAGTAATAGAACCTACAGCTAAAACAATTTGGGTCACTAAGGCATCGGCACTGTGTTCATCATCGTTGTCATCATCGTCTTCTAAAAAAAAAAGTTTAAAAACTGAGCTTACAAACTCATACATCCAATCTTTGCTCAACTTCAGCATAAACAACTCATAAAAAAGCTTCTGACAAAGTTTCATAAAACTGTATAAAGGTTTAACAAAGTAATTATTAAAGAGTAACAAACTTTACCACAGATTGTATCTACTTGTTAATTGTAAAGGCAGTAAGTCCATTTTTCAGTAAAATAAGGAAAAATGAAAATAATTTTTTTTTAAATTTCGCCCTAAATATTGTATTTTTGCCATAACTAATAAAGCTTCTCTCCAAATTTTATAAAATTCCATGATGGTTTGACAAAGTTATTGATGACTGAAAACTTTAACCTCAGACTAAATCTGAATGATAACTGTAAAAAAATTAAGTCCATATATCAGTAAAAAACATTTTGCTGTAGATACTGTCTTTAGGTCATAAACAAGATTCTGTCCAAATTTGATAAAATGTCAATGAACATGATGAAGGTTTTACAAAGTTATTGATGTTTAAAAACTTTAACCACAGACTGAACCTAAATGTTTACGCCTACCGACAACCCCACCGACGCCGACGACAGAATCTAGAATCGCTATGTCTCACTTTCGTGAAATAAATGTTGCATTACAAAAATTGCTAAAGTAAAATATCTTGATTTGTAAAGACATAATGGATGTAATGTGATTGCAAATGATACAACTATTCACCAGACACCAAAAGATGGGGATGTAAACACATGAACTTCACAATACAGCCTTCAACAATGAACAAAAGACCTTAGAGTAGCTATAACAGCCCTCAAGAGACAAATTGTAAAACAATTAAAAAGAGACAACAAATGGCCTAATCTATGTCCAATCAATAAATGAATAAATAGCTGCGCCATTAGTGCATCATACACCTGTTGTCCTTTTAGCTCGTCTTTATGTTTTAAATGAATTTATATGATCAACTAGCATACTGTGATTTTCAACGATTTTTCAAAGAATAAAGTTCCATAACTCCACAACGTCAAATCAGAAATTTATAACAAACAAAAGGGAGCCTATTTCAATAGATATAAACAAGACACAAAAGTTTACTGCTCAAACCATTTTTGAGTAATTTCTGAAAAACTGGAAAACCCCCCTTTTTTACAAATAAAGTCCCAAATACTCAAAAGTGTGAAATCAGAATTTTTCAAAAATCAAAAGGGATCTTATGTCAATATATATAAACAATTCACCAGTTTCATGATAACTGCTCAAAGCATTTTTGAGTTATAGTCAGAAAACTGAAAAATACCCCATTTTTAGAATAAAATCTAAAATTTATAAAAATCGAAAGGTAGCTTACATTAGACATGTTAGATATTACATTACATAGATATAAACAATTCACCAAAGTTTCATGAAAATTGGTGAAAGGGTTTTTGGGTTATCGTCCGAAATGACGGACAGACAGACAAAGCTTAGGTATTCCATAATTCGTCCCGTCTTAGACGGGAGTATAAAAATAACTATCATGACAGACAGCAACTAACGACATCCACCGAATTATAGACTCCTAACTTGGGACAAGCACATACAGATGGTGGAAGGGTTAAACAAGCATGCAAGTTCTCACCCCTTTCCCTAATCTGACTAAGTCTAGTTCAATCAATTTGCGACTGATGGGAGTAGACCTGGCTTAAGGGGGTAACTTTTTAAATCAATAACATGTTTGAAACAGTCATTTTCATCAATGCTTTCTAGCTTTGAAGCATTCATGTGAAACAGAATCATGAGAATTATGTAAAATAATCTGGGTTACTTAAAGGCTTAGAATATATTTATAGAAAAGGAGATTTTGATTGTTGTGTTTTCCTGATAATTTGGAGAAACAACAACTAGCATAATAAAGAATGATGTGGATTCATTCATTTTCGTGGTTATCAATTTTCACAGATTAAGAAAAATGTCTTATCGCGGATATTTGATTTCATGGTTTTGCAGGGTATGCAAATAGAAAATTCATACTTTGTTAACATTAAAATTTGTGGTTTACCTTTACCCACGAATTCCACAAAAAATGGTATTCAACGAATAATAATGAATCAACAGTAGCAGTATATGACTACTTCAGTGGTCCCTTCCTTCTCTAATCCATATAGTTGGCCGGAGAACACAGTTATTTCGTAGTGCATTTCTTTTAGACAATAAAGTCAAATTAAAATCAAAGTGCTTGTAAGCACTGAAGGGTAAAGATTGCTTTAATTTATCAGTGGGAAATAAAATTAAACATTGCATTGTAAAAATATTGGATGTAGTTAATTCAACTACAATTATGGACAAAGGCAGATAACTCCAATTTTAAAGATTCCTTTAACAATGACATCATTGATATTTTTAGAACAGATATTAGATTCCTGCACCTTGCACAAGTTACGTAATTTTCTTGACAAGTATAACATCATTTTATAACTTGAATATCTGAGCATATATTTCATTGATAAATTTCTGGAAATGTTCATGGATAGGATGTTTAGAATGTTACGATCAATGCACTATATTTTGTGTATCTCAAAAGTAGTGATAAACCTTGGAAGATTTAGATATCAAGTCAGTACCATAGGGTTTTGATTGCATTTCATGCAATCTTTACCCAAAATCGCACCTGCTCTATCTCAAAAAGATTTTTACAGTGTAGTATACTACTATTGGGACAAATAATATCAAAATTATAGAAAAGTCTACCAGCCATGCCAGCTCTAACTCAAAATATTGACAATTCTATGTTAAGGGGGTCTAAAATTCAGTTTGACAGCTTCAGACATACTAGTTTTTGACCTTTTTTAACTGGACCAAATCACTACTTAACATAAAGATTCAGCAACCACATTTTTTTAACATGTAATTTCATCCCCTTACTTAATATTTCATGCATAAAATATAAAGAAACAAATTAAGAAAGTGTATGAAAAAAATTTGCAAGTTATACACTGTCCACACTAGGGACTATATTTGTAGACAACGAAAATCTAAGGACGATAACTGTGTCTTCGGACCTAATAGTATAGAAAGACTTGACCAATTCTAATAAAACTTTGCATGACCTAAGCTTAGGGAATTATAAGATAGTTGGCCAAGTTTCATGGCCATAGGATATACATTATAGAAACTATAGCCATTTTAGTATTGAAATTTGAATGTTTAATTTTGACGTTTAAATCAAATAATTTCAACTATCAAGATTTGGGCTTAAAAATTTAAATATTGCAACTGAACACTCATTTGATTTATCAGATTTATTACAATTATTCAAAAGTCAAATTTATATGAGCCTGTGCCTGAAAATAGAGATTTTCGAATTAAGGGGAGCCTTCCATAAACATGCATTTTTTTTCAACCAATTTGAAGTTTTTGAAGTTTTTTTACCATAAATTATTCTTCCATATATATTAAATGTACTTTAAATGGAAAGAAAAGTTTCAAAAAGCATACCAAATGAGTATAAAATGGTCTTAGACTATGTAAGACTGAACATTATTTAGAGCCAATTTAGGCCGTAGCACATATGTACATATAAAAATGAATACAGAAGCTATAAGAAATGGAAATTTGTTACTTTTTGCTCATTTCTATGCAAAGATGTCATGATACAAGAAGTCTAATTGCAAAAGGACTCTTGCATTCAACTTTTTTTGCAGACAGTATGGTCTGATGCACAGTTTTTTCACTTTTCAATGGAAAACTTGCATATAGTTTTAGTTTCAACTGGCATATATTTGAACCACATACTATCCTACAGAAGAAAATAAAGGTAGTATATGAAATGGATAAGGTGCACAGATCATTGTCAAGTGCTTTTGTTACATATTTAGTGAAATATTTATGATGGACTACACATTTTATGTACAAAGCTCTTCACATTTCACATACATTAAACAGGCCGTTCGACCAGGGCCTAAATACAACACTTTTGCACATTTTTTTTCTGTGATAATCTACTTTTCTCTATATTCAGAGTTCACAAATGGTTAATAAAATTTGAATTAATCATAGAAACACAAGTATCAAAGAATAAAAAGCTGTTAGATAAAAAGTCAGCATGCCTCTTAGGCTTAAAAATGGAAACTGCTTTAAAATGCTTATTTTAGCCATATAATGTCAAAATGGGACATTTTAACAGAATTTCTTTCAAATAAAGATGTAAATCCTTTACTTTTATTGAGTTTGACAAATTGAAACAAGCAAACCATTCAGGGACGTTGCCAAAGTACAGAATCTACATTTCCTGAATTCATCTCTTAGGCCCGAGAACACAGTTATTTCCTAATGCATTTCTTTTAGACAATAAAGTCAATTTAAAAAATCGCACCTGCTCTATCTCAAAATGATTTTTACAGTGTAGTGTACTACTATTAAGACAAATAATATCAAAATTATAGAAAAGTCTACCAACTCTAACTCAAAATATTGACAATTCTATGTTACTGGGGTCTAAAATTCACTTTGACAGCTTCAGACATACTAGTTTTTGACCTTTTTTTAACTGGACCAAATCACTACTAAACATAAAGATTCAGCAACCAAATTTTTTTAAACTGTAATTTTATCTCCTTACTTAATATTTCATGCATAAATTATAAAGAAACAAATTTAGAAAGTGTATGAAAAAAATTTGCAAGTTATACACTGTCCACACTAGGGACTATATTTGTAGACAACGAAAATCTAAAGGACGATAACTGTGTCCTTGGACCAGTTACAATTTTTGTCTCACTGCTTCTCATTAATATTGCAAATTACCAGACATTTAAGACCAATGAATACGTTATTGTACAGACAGATCATCAAAATTTATATTCAAATCTGTAAAAAGCAACACATTACTCACCTGTACTATATTGCCCATTTTTGCCTTCTATTCTGAACACAACATGGGCACCAGATTTCTGCTGAGCTTCAAACTTGATAAGAAATGGGTTGTTTCCTGGGGTACAAAATGTAGGGTCCAAATTGTTTACACAATTACGTGTCTGCCAAAATAAATTAAATAAATATGTTTTGTGTATTTCTATTAGATTAAAAAGATACATGTACAGTAGTTTGTCTGAATTGATTTCTAATAACATGTGAATAATGCTATCATGACATCTTTTACCATTGTTACATGTATATACATGTGTACCAAATAACAATGCTTTTTTTTTACGGTAGTGTTATGTGCTCTATTTCTTTTTGTGTTAACAATGAAACACCAATTTATACAAAAACTAAATGTGTCTGTCTGATTGAAATTATATTATATAAATATATTGGGGGCTGGTGGCCTAAGTAGTCGAAGTTCTGTATCACTCTCCAGTTTCTTCCACTAATAAAAACTGACAGCCACGAAATAGTGTAATAAATCAATCAATCAATCTAAATGTATCGTTATATATCTATGTTCAGGGATTTTAATCTTGTCAAAATTAACTGACACAACTCCATATATTCCAAAGAAAGTCATTAAATAAATGTTATATAAATATAACTAGAGGCTCTAAAGAGTCTGTGTCGCTTACCTTGGTCTATGTGCATATCAAACAAAGGACACTCTCCAACATTGCAGACGAGAAATTATTAGACTTCATGACAAAAATCTCGATTTTGTTGATCTTGTATTATTGATCTTTTAGTCTGTTTAGTTTCTCTCTATCTTCTTTAGTTTTTGCTCAGAACACAAAAGAGGGTAAAAAAAATTCCTCATTTAAGGGCAATCACTCCTATGAAGAGTGACAGTCTACTAACTATATCGGCAAAATTTGACTTTTTAATAGATCTTGCCTTGCTGATCGATCATTTTTGTGATTTAAAGTGTTTATTTATCTATTATAATTTAAATCATATAAGGCATAACGGAAAAAAAAAATGTTTCTCTCTAAATATCATAGTTTTCATGATGATAGGCAAAAATGAAACTAGAGGCTCTCAAGAGCCTGTGTCGCTCACCTGTATCTACTGTGGTTTTGGAAATCATGTTTAATAAGGTTAAAATCATAATAAATAGTATTAGATACCCTAATAATGATTGAGGCTAATTTTGGTTTAATTTGGCCCAGTAGTTAATTTTAAAGCAGAAGATTTTTGAAAAAAGTAAACAAAAATTACCAAAAAATTGCAGAAAATGACTTTAAAGGACAATAACTCCAATAAGATGTCAATTGACGATTTTGGTCATGTTGACTTATTTGTAGATCTTACTTTGCTGAACATTATTGCTGTTTACAGTTTCTCTCTATCTAAAATAATATTCAAAATAACCAAAAACTGCAAAATTTCCTTAAAATTATCAATTCAGGGCAGCAACCAAACAATGGGTTGTCTGATTTGTCTGGAAATTTAATGGGCAGATAGGTCTAAACCAGATGAACATTTTACCCCAATTCAGATTTGCTCTTAATGCTTTAGTTTCAGATATAAGCCAAAACTGTATTTTACCCTGTGTTCTCTTTTTAGCCATGTCGGCCATGTTGGTTAGCAGGCGGGGTCATCGGACACATTTTTTAAACTAGATACCCTAATGATGATTGTGGCCAAGTTTGGTAAAATTTGTTTCAGAGGAGAAGATTTTTGTAAAAGTTAAGGACGACAGACGACGACGGACGCCAAGTGATGAAAATAGAAGGTAAGGTATGATTGCCAATGAGACACTATCCACCAGAAACCAAATGACATATACCCTGGTGTTGTTCCGATGATCGGAATAAGTCGGAAATCAGTTAGTTGGGCCTTGCGATGTCGATAATCGATTGGGATTTTGTTCAATCGATTGTCGTTATAGTTTCGGACATTTAGCATATCAACTTCCGGTCCGTTTCCGGTTTGCATTTTACATGCGCAGTCGAACAAATTGTAACGAAAATATCAGTCGACGACAATAACAATGTCAAACATCCTATAATCAAAGACATAACCAATTTCTTTTTCATAAACGTGGTAAAAGTATTGACTTTACAGATTGATCGTATCTTATTTAAAATACAGAACTTTTTATGCAATATTTTCTTTCAATTCCGGAATTTGTTACCCGAGAGCGTACACGAAATCATTCTGATTTTAGACAAAATAATTTTTGTTACATTAGAACGTGGTGCAATTTGCCTTATATTAATGTTTCATCCATTTGTTGCGTCAAAACGTCATATTCCTTTCCAAATTGCTTGTCAAACATCGTTTATTTTGTAAATTTTCCCGGTTTGTCCGCCATTGAAATATATACGAATCACGGATCGAAATCGGATCAACTATGTAAGAATTCCGCATTCTTGCAATTTTAAGTACAGACGCACGAATGACACAGCTGTCAGAAGAATAATGATCACAAAAGTGAAAAATAAGCATTCTTACGTCACAGTACCCAAATTGCACCAGTACCCAAATTGCACCCATTTAGCAAAAATGGCAGCGGAAATCTTACAAGTTTTCTTAGAGACTAAACAATTTGTATTTTCATGATTTGACATTATGCACGTCTTTCAACATAGATAAATATATTCAAATATACACAAAACGTTCACAGTATATATCAACAGATGAAGTATTCACTTTAAAAATAAACTCTACGGAATGGCGACGCCCACAAAATGTCAACTTTTAAAATGAGCAACTAAAACATGTTACAGGCATCTGTTTGAAAAAAGGGAAAGTAAGCATGGACTATTGTCAAATTGTTCTTAATATTTGGAGAAATAAAACAAAACATCGGATATTTGATTCTTACGGATGTGAATTAAAGCAAAGATGCAATCTGGGTATTCCTCATTACAGAATCATGGATTGTTTGGATGTAGGTTCAACCCCATTTTCTATTTTTCAGCATGAAATCAAAATTAAATTGGTGAAACTATACAATAAATAAGGAAACATCTACGAAATAAACACAGAATGGAAACTGTTGTCTGGATCATAAATAAATGTAGGTGAAAGAACTTGCAAAATAGGTGCAATTTGGGTACCCTCACGTTACCTAATTAACAGACATTGGTTGGATCCCTTAGTTAAATGTATATATTTCAATGCTTAAATGTTTAAATTGCTTAAAGTACAATACTTTATTTATCTTTTTTAATGAGAAGCATTCAAATTTTATGGATACAGCTATGTATTTGAAATCATAATGTGAGTAATACCATTGAAATTTAGAAATTTTAGTGTCATTGTTCGTAATAAATGTTGTAATAATAAGAAAAATATGTTCAATCTGAATCTGGATTCTAATTGATTCACTGTTTTAATTGCTTAATAAAATATGAAAAGGAAACAAAAGATCAATTTGAACTATGAACATATAAAACTCTGCAATGATATGGAACATACGCATTAGACATGCACAATGTGACTAAATGCATGATTTCATTTAAAAAGGGCAAGGTATAATGATGCGATTATAACCGATAGTCAATTGGTTGCTGTCAACCGATAGTAATAGATAATCGGTTGGTAATTTCAAACGATTATCCAACACTACTGACTATGCGGTAAAGGCTCTGGTGGAGAGTTGTCTCATTGGCAATCATACCATATCTTCTTATTTTTATATTGACTTATACTCTGCCTATGTCTTTGTTTACAAACATGAATTTGGACATGTAATGTTTGAGTAAACCTCCCAAAAAAAAACTGATAAAAAAACTAATCAAACTATTTTTGAACATGCTAATGTAAAATGTAGCTTATCTATGAATGTTTACACTGTTTCCCTGATACACATTTCCTTAATAACTTTCTATTAGCCAAACATATTAAGTAAATTGAAAAATTGGCATTTAATTCAAACATGCAGCTCTGTGAATTTCAGTTCAAGATTGGTGTATATATAGATGCAGGGTTAGCAGCCCAGTGGGAAATACTGGGAAAACCCGGGTTTTACTGGGTTTTACCGGGTAATACTGGGCAATACTGAGTAATATGAAATACTGGCCTGAATTTTAAAGAGGATTCAGTGATTAATCACAAATGCAATACACTAAAGTCCAGGAATTCATTTTTTTTTTAAATAAATATAACTTATATTAAGAATTAACAAATCTATGTAAGTAAATTACTTTTAAACATTTTTGTTCATTACTAAAAATGTTTACTAAGTTTGAGCATATGTTTATGTACATCACTTATTAATAAGTAATTATTCAGATAATAATACAGACTTGTTTATATAGCAATAATCAGCCTTTTGATTTCTATAAGTGTTCGTGGCCTGTCACCTCAGGGTGTTTATTTAGCAATATGATTGTATAAAAATTAAAATTTACAATTCACTTAAACACTGCAATAAAATGCATTTTTCAACTTGGATTTAATATTGAAACAAAGCTTGGAAATTAACAAGGTATCCTGATATGTCCAAAACTTGTATTCTGCCTACATAGAATTAGTGGAGAAAAGGAAGAAACTGAATTTTCAATCTTCAGGAATGACTCTCAATGGTTATCTGTATAAAATGTATATATTTAGCTATAATGCTATTAAACTACAACAAGTCTTTACTATTCTGTGTAAAAATAAGCTTGACAAATCATATTACCCTGTATTGCCCAGTATTACCCGTTTTAGGAGTATTGCCCAGATCGGGAAAACCTGGACCCGGTTAATACTTTGCCAACCCTCTATAGATGGCTGGACAAAAATTTCTGTACCTGTACTTAACAGTTGTAATATGACTCATACATGACATAGGAATTAAATGTACATCTGGATATATCAATTTTATTAGCTTCACTATAAACAATAATTGATAGATACAGGCCCTAGTGTTAATTTTAAAAAAGTATGCAGACATATATACATTTGTTTATCTTGTGGGGAGATGGTTTATTTTGTGGTGATTTTTTAAAAAGTAAATTCAAATCTAGCACTTGACATCCAACAGACATTTTAATTGTTTTTGAGTAA
This sequence comes from Mytilus coruscus, assembly GCA_017311375.1. Classification (NCBI taxonomy): domain Eukaryota; kingdom Metazoa; phylum Mollusca; class Bivalvia; order Mytilida; family Mytilidae; genus Mytilus; species Mytilus coruscus. Next base: position 75,451,664 of record CM029595.1, on the reverse strand, counting down.
AAAATGTTTATGCTTTTTTTCCAAAAACAAAATCCAATTCATGAAGTGAATATTTAAATCCCTCTACAAAAGTACAATTATTATCAATCGATACCACAATTATAGGTGTACAATGTATTTGTATGCACAGGTATGACCGATTTTAAATGTAATCACTGTTAACCTGGATCAAGTTTAGACAAGTTCATATTAACTTCCTGGTTGATGGGCATCTAAGGAAAAAATGTAGAAATGTTATTTACAAAAAGCTGATGAAATTTTTCTCAAGAAAAAAGGTATGGAGGGAAAATACACTATTTTCTTTGGAAACAGCACAAGAATTTGAATTTACAAAATAATAATATAAAATTAAAGTCTTAATTTAACAAGGAGGTGAAAAAAGGAACAAGGTCATTTAACAAGGAAAAGGGAATACATGGTTCACCTGTAGTAAAAGGACGACCATGTAATTAATATGACGGGGTACTGGCAAATTTGATGGGGTTAGAAAATTTATTTCCACCGTAAGATGGCAGATTATTTATATTCATTCAGACCAGGGCCAGAATATTTATTTTTTGCTCGTCCCAAAAGTGACAGTAGAGGTGAAATAGGGAGAAATTGTGATGATTTTCTGCAATGTGGCTGATTTGCTCTTCCTGTCAGGATATTCGTCTCAAAGAGATATTTCAAAACTTTTTTTATGAAAACCATTGAGTGGTTCCTACCTACATGACCTACATCTGGAGAGTTCACACACGATTTTAATATCTAATAGCATACATTCCATCTCTAATGTCCCATACTACTGATACATGTGATATGAAAATACAAGCAACAATGATTTGTCTACATTTGTCTGCATTCTATGAATATCTAAACGAGTTTCTTGTAATTTGAACGTTCAGCAAATTATTGAAATGATGCATGCATATATATCAAACTAAGTCCTCTGTGCATGTTTTTTTACATTTATTACTAATCTATAACATATTATCGACAAATAACATTTCATTTAGTTGATCACAAGTTAATTAACTTTCGACTTTGTTGCCAAAGTTTACCGGATCATGACATTGATAAACAATCAACACAGAGTCATCGAGCACGTGAAAAATATGTGAATTGATAGAGCGATGTTAACTTTTTCTTTATAATTCTATTGCGTTCTAATTTGTTAATTAAATTTTTCCATAACAATTGTTAAATGATTTACTGTATTCAATTTTATCTTTAAGAATGAACTTTTACCTTCCAGTGCACGTTTGTTAACGTTCTTTCATCACAGTTTTTCTCTCGCACTTGCGCTGTGCAATAGATAAAGTTCTAACCAGAGTTCTCATAGTTAAGGTCACTGCATAGGGAAAAATATCGTCGAATGAGAGTTTGGGAAGACAATAATTCAAATAATAATACATGAACACATTTTTATAGTAAAATTTAGCCATTCAAGCATATAAAACATTTTCAACTCTTTTTGAATTTGAAGTTTCATATGACTTTAAAGAAAAAATTCATTTTCACAGAATAATATCAAAATAAAATATCTTTTATGTATTTTGTAGCGGCAATATTAAATCAAGATGGCATTTTCGCAATCCATAAGGCGAGCACAAATACCCAAACCATGCGAACTGTGTGAAACTGACAGTACCTAAAAGTCAAGTAGGAGAAAAGAAGTCAGCTTCACAACTGTAACCAAACAGTTCGCTCTTCAGTATCCAACCGCGCGGCAACTCAGGATATTCATTAGCTATCAAGGATGTGGTTTCAGACACAACAACTAGAACAGACTCAAACTTAACTATACAACATCTAGTACAGTTACAGTTAACAACAGTGTGGAAGGAGTTTGGAGTGAACCTACAGAGTAGCGTCTGTATCCAGTCTTGGCTATGCAATCAATCATCAGTTATCACAAGATTGGCCACCAATCAACTGGATTCATTCTACGCCTCAACTAGACATCATGGGACAGACTAACAGCTCGTCGGATCAAGACCTTCAACTCAAGATACCGTTTCAACTCAGTGACTCTTACAACAGGACAACTTTTGACAATTCAAATCAACTAACCTACTCAGAACATTTCAATAAGGGCTTCAGACATTATCAACCTTAAGATCGGATATTTCTACAAATTCATATTTCGGACAATTCCAGCTGGTGATTCTACAAAGTGATTAGACAATTCATAAGAGCAGTGACTTTAAATTATATAGTGCATTTGTTTTAATTATTTGGATTTATCTTTGGCATATATTGTTATTTATCATTGTTTATTAAATTGTTAAACGTTTTAGAGTATTAACTTTGCCACTTGTCTGTCGTAAGTCTATTTATAGACTGACCCCTTGTCCCTGGGTCAAGCATGCATAGTTAGTCCCCCTAGCAAAAGCATGCCATACTGGCCCTCGGTGACAGATATGGTGGAGGATACTCGGGCAAAATCTATTGACTTTTAGGACAGTGGCATAGTTATGTTTTAAAACAAAATTCAAAATTTTAAATCTAATCAAAATTCAACAAATTGTGTGAACCAGCTTCAACAAAAGGACCAGTCTAAAGGAAAAGATCAATTCTACAACAGAATTGTCATAAGATAAGTACATTAGTCTTATTTTTTCAGTCAGTATTTTTATTTGTTTAAAAGCAGACATTCAAGAACTGCTATTTACTTGAGTCAGCTTTCAGAGCTCATTTTGTATCAATTTTTTTTTTTTTTCTAAGTTGTAAAGAATGGCTATCTGTATTACTGAAGCATAACCCTTATCAAATATTCATTTAGTTTCAGATCTGTAGTGTACATGGTAAAACAATGGCTCCATTGAAAATTCAAGAAAGGATGGTGCTGTTGAAAACCAAGATGTGCTGCCTTATCACCTATCACAGATCAAGAGCCTCATTGGAAAGAAACCTTATTAATCTAAGAATGGAAGATCAATCAGAAAAGTTTTTAATAGTCACGCTGCCTTCAGCTTCATCCGCAAATATGTGCTCAAGCAAGTTAAACCTAATGCTAACATTCAAAGATCATCAATGTAATTTTGTATCGGAGATCAGCTCCTCGTTGTTTTATTAGTACCAGAGATCAGCTCCTCATTGTTTTATTAGTACCAGAGATCAGCTCCTCATTATTTGTTTAGTACCGGAGATCAGCTCCTCATTGTTTTTATTGTACCGGAGATCAGCTCCTCATTGTATTTTTTTTTTATTTCGAGATTAGCTCCTCATTGTATTTATTTTTGTTTCGAGATCATCTCCTCATTGTAATTTTTGAATCAGAGATCAGCTCCTCATTATTTAGGTATCGGAGGTCAGATCTACTCATTGTGTGTTTAGGGACTGGGGATCAGTCAGTCTCATTTTCATGACCACAAATCCATTCTCTTTATTGTCTTAGTAGTGGAGATGACCTCTTCTCTTTGTTCATTTTATCTTAGGGAATATATTATTATATTTTTTGTCAATTGTCATATATATATATATTTCAGGTATACAGTCAATTTATTAACAGACGTCCATGTACATAGTACTTAGATTGATAATCAATAATATACATGTACAAATGTATCACCAAGTCTATATTTTGTATTGGTCAATTTGTTATTTTATCTTTTGGTTTGATTAGAAATAAAGTATGGTCTCATCAGCTGGACTTTGTGACTGATCAAGTACTAAGTAAGCCTGAGAACTTATTTCAGTACTCCAAAATGTAAATGTAATGTACTAAGTAAGCCCGATGAACTTACTTAAGTACAATGTACTTCCAAAAAGGTTTTCAAACCTCTTTTCAAAATGGTGTTGCACATAGTTAAAGACTTCGGTTTTACATTTTTATGAGTGTATATATTTTTACTTTGTCTGCATATCTTTATGTCCATGTATAGAATATGTATTTATGTAATGTTTGAGGACAAACATTTTTCAGCGGGGAAATATGTCATAGGTGCATTCCTCCAAGTGTATTAAACATAATTTTTAGTATTTTTCAGTATTTCATATCTATTTTTCTGTATGTTAGATAATTTTAGAATTACATGTTTATTGTCAAAAGTTGCTTTATTAAGGAATTAAGTTTAATCTTCAGTTTTCTAATTTAATTGTAATTTAATGAAATCACATACAGCTAATTAGAAACATTTGTATATGTCACACATTTCTTTGAGTATTTCTCTTTTCATAGTTATTGTTAATTTAATTAAGAAATTAGGTAGACAGATGTCATTTGATAATTAGAGTTTAATCCTTTAATTGTATTTGATCTTAATTTTTATATTCATATTTTTACAGATGGCATTTTGTATATAAAATTATTATTATTCTGATAAATTTGAAATCTACATCTCACCTTGAGTTCTTTTCAGTTTTGATTATAAATAGTTCACAGAAATTTTGAAAGATCAGTAGGGAAAAAGTCACTAGCTAGTCACCAGAGAATCATCATGTAGGGACAGTAACATCATAGTCACTTAGGTGACCATCCAGTTACGATAGTAAATGAGTTCCAGGAACAGAGTACCTAAAAGTCAAGTAGGAGAAAAGAAGTCAGCTTCACAACTGTAACCAAACAGTTCGCTCTTCAGTATCCAACCGGTGCGGCAACTCAGGATATTCATTAGCTATCAAGGATGTGGTTTCAGACACAACAACTAGAACAGACTCAAACTTAACTATACAACATCTAGTACAGTTACAGTTAACAACAGTGTGGAAGGAGTTTGGAGTGAACCTACAGAGTAGCGTCTGTATCCAGTCTTGGCTATGCAATCAATCATCAGTTATCACAAGATTGGCCACCAATCAACTGGATTCATTCTACGCCTCAACTAGACATCATGGGACAGACTAACAGCTCGTCGGATCAAGACCTTCAACTCAAGATACCGTTTCAACTCAGTGACTCCTACAACAGGACAACTTTTGACAATTCAAATCAACTAACCTACTCAGAACATTTCAATAAGGGCTTCAGACATTATCAACCTTAAGATCGGATATTTCTACAAATTCATATTTCGGACAATTCCAGCTGGTGATTAAACTATCCTACCAAGTGTGAGAACTTTCTGTAAAACAGATTCAGAGAATTTCGGTTCACAAAAGGTTATTGTAACAATACTAAACAAAATGGTCAAAGTCCCATAACTCCCAGTCAAACCAAACAGTCAAAAGAATATGACAACAAAAATCCTTTCAAGTTTGAAAACTCTTGGTAAACAGTCTCAGGGCCTTGGTGGCCCAGAGGTCTAACTCAAATATTAACTGACTAGGATTGTCAGTTTTTCTGCCGAAGGTCGTGGTCATCTCCGAGCACTCCAGCTTCCTCAACCAATAAAATAATGGCAGCTATTAAAAGCCAATACTGTTGAAAATCAATCAATCAATTATATGGTCTCAAAATATAGATGTGTTCCAGATGAAGAGATTGGACCATTACCATATATGTGTGGATCATCCATGGTCGAGTGGTCTCAGTAGTCCAACTACTGTATCACTAGACTGTAAACACTGAGGTTGTGAGTTCGAAACCCGCACGTGTTTTTATGAGTGTATATATTTTTACTTTGTCTGCATATCTTTATGTCCATGTATAGAATATGTATTTATGTAATGTTTGAGGACAAACATTTTTCAGCGGGGAAATATGTCATAGGTGCATTCCTCCAAGTGTATTAAACATAATTTTTAGTATTTTTCAGTATTTCATATCTATTTTTCTGTATGTTAGATAATTTTAGAATTACATGTTTATTGTCAAAAGTTGCTTTATTAAGGAATTAAGTTTAATCTTCAGTTTTCTAATTTAATTGTAATTTAATGAAATCACATACAGCTAATTAGAAACATTTGTATATGTCACACATTTCTTTGAGTATTTCTCTTTTCATAGTTATTGTTAATTTAATTAAGAAATTAGGTAGACAGATGTCATTTGATAATTAGAGTTTAATCCTTTAATTGTATTTGATCTTAATTTTATATTCATATTTTTACAGATGGCATTTTGTATATAAAATTATTATTATTCTGATAAATTTGAAATCTACATCTCACCTTGAGTTCTTTTCAGTTTTGATTATAAATAGTTCACAGAAATTTTGAAAGATCAGTAGGGAAAAAGTCACTAGAGAGTCACCAGAGAATCAGCATGTAGGGACAGTAACATCATAGTCACTTAGGTGACCATCCAGTAACGACAGTAAGTGAGTTCCAGGAACAGAGTACCTACAAGCCAAGTAGGAGAAAAGAAGTCAGCTTCAAAACTGTGACCAAACAGTTCGCTCTTCAGTATCCAACCGGCGCGGCAACTCAGGATATTCATTAGCTGTCAAGGATGTGGTCTCAGACACAACAATTGGAACAGACTCAAATCCAATTATACAACAACTGGTACAGTAACAGTTAACAACAGTGTGAAAGGAGTTTGGAGTGAACCTACAGAGTAGCGTCTGTATCCAGTCTTGGCTATTCAATCAATTACCAGTTATCACAAGATTGGCCACCAATCAACTGAATTCATTGTACGCCTCAACCAGACAACACGGGACAGACTAACAGCTCATCGGATCAAGACCTTCAACTCAAGATACCGTTTCAACTCAGTGACTCTTACAACAGGACAACTTTTGACAATTCAAATCAACTAACCTACTCAGAACATTTCAATAAGGGCTTCAGACATTATCAACCTTAAGATCGGATATTTCTACAAATTCATATTTCGGACAATTCCAGCTGGTGATTCTACAAAGTGATTAGACAATTCATAAGAGCAGTGACTTTAAATTATATAGTGCATTTGTTTTAATTATTTGGATTTATCTTTGGCATATATTGTTATTTATCATTGTTTATTAAATTGTTAAACGTTTTAGAGTATTAACTTTGCCACTTGTCTGTCGTAAGTCTATTAATAGACTGGCTCCTTGTCCCTTGGGTCAAGCATGCATAGTTAGTCCCCCCTAGCAAAAGGCATGCCATACTGGCCCTCGTGACAGATAACAAAACAGCTTGGATTTCTAATCATTCAACATCTACTCTGCGTAAAATTAACATTCATGATACAATCAAAACTGTTAAAGATATTTCAGTTAAGGTTTGTGACATGTCACTGACAGACAATAATGATGTTCTCCTGTCTTTGTTTGACAGTTCTGATGTCAGTCTGTTAACAACAAAGTCAGGAGAAATCAAACCTATCCTGTCTGTGTCACCACTGATACCACATGTATACATGTCACTAAACATAATGAGATCATACTAGGTGTCATAGAGAAGGGTGGTACTTACAACCACACAGACAAAAGTTGTAGGAAAGTTATAATCTTTGGGATGGATGGGAAACAAAAACAATCATATGAGTATGATATACATAAACAGAGATTATTTACTGTCCTCTAAGAATTACATCTAATGTTAACAATGACATACTTGCTATAGATAAAATATCCAATGATGATGGGAGGGTGGTGGTTATTGACAGGGAGGGACAGGTTAAGTGGACCTATCAGGGAAATCCTCAGGTTACTTCAGGGAACAAACAATTTGATCCAAGAGATATAGTAACAACATCAGTAGGTCATTTTATAGTGAATGATATTAACAACCATGCCTTACATGTCTTGTCAGGGGAGGGAGATCTACTGACATGTAAAGTTATGGGGGATCAGGGGTTTATATGTCCAGTATCATTGAGTATTGATACAAAGGGACAGTTATGGGTGGGATGTTATTCTGGGAGTTCTCAAAGAACTGATGCCAAACTACATGTAGTGAAGATGTCTTTTTAATCCAATATGAATTTTTAAAAATCATCAGTTAATATTTCAATTACTTAATTAATTAGCACTTATATATTATTTAAATATCAGGAACTTAAACTTATTTACTGAAAGCTAAGGAAATGAATGAATGAAAGGAGAAGTGAGGAAGTAACCAAGTTGTTCAATTATCCTGTATTGGGATGGAGATCTTGTGACATGTTAAGTTAAGAAGGATCAGGCGATGAAAAATTAACATTGAAGACAGTCAATTGACAGTTACTGGTAGAGTGGGATTTTGTTAGTTATGATAAAATGATGCAAGACTTTATGTCATTCATCAGGTTCATGTAGTGTCTTTTTAATCAGCATTAAATAATTTAAAATCTTTAAGAATTATTTCCAATCCCTGACTTTTGTACTTTTTATCTATATGTAGATGATGTATGTAGGTAAATAAAGGAATTTATAAATATTCAAGTTCATATACATATAAGTCTTTAATTTAAACTGATGAAGATGAATGAATAAGATGTGGAAAAATCATTAGTTAGACAGCAACCAACAATAAAGGCTTACCATAAAGGACATAGCATGGCATAATATTTACTATCCTGTGAATACCCTTCACTTTAGGTTTTTATCAATATATTCAAGTCTAATAAATCAAAACTCTTACTTGGATAACTATTTACTTTGATATTTACTTTACAATGTGACAATTCTTTCATGAATTCAACAAAGCTGACATCAGCGCCCTATACCTGTTATTGTGGTAAACAAGTGAAAAGCTTGTACTGACAACTGGTGCTACCAGAACTGCACATTTATTGAATCAACATTTTAAATACTATTTAACTGTTTAAGATACTCAAGTTACCATCAACAAACGCTTTTTCAAAATTGTTTTCGAATTTAAGTAACAGTGACCTTGACCTTTGACCTATTGACCTAAAATTGACAAGCTTCTATCCCTTCCGTATATATATATATGTAAGATGGACTTCAGTGGTAAAATGTAAGGACTGACATGTGTTGGTTTAAATAAAAGTATAGAGGCATTTTATACACAAATTAATATTACAGGAAAAGAAGGAATGTTGTGTTTTAATTCATGACACAAAATCCCAAAACCATTTTATAAAACAAAATGCAATAGTTGCTGTTCTTCTTACAGATAAATATGATTTTACTTTATTGAATACATTGATTGATTGATTGTTGGTTGCTGCAGAGCTCAGATAAGAATTCACAAATTGGGGTTTTACCCATCATTTTTATGTAATTGGGTGATAGAGTTTTTAATTGCATTTTCAATTCCGATTCACCCTCAAGCAAATATCAAATTGGGTTTTCACCACCAAGCTCCTTAATGTATTGGGTTTTTCATCAACACAATATTGAATACTGTCTTAGGCATGTTATAATCACATTATATCAACCCAAGATGTTTTCCATCTTTAATATGTTTCTTTCTTTGTATATGTGCTAGCTGTTTTGTTTGGTTTATTCACCGACGAGCAATTGTACGCTTGATTTGTGTCCCGCTTTAAACGTTCTGCCAGTTTTGTATTTTCTCATAACTTATATAAACTGCAGCAGGTATCACTAGTTGGACAGTAACTAATTACCTTTCTAGATCCCATATGATATCCTACAGTTTATTTGGGGTAGGTGTGGCTTAGTGTTAAGATTTTTATGTAATATATGTGAAATTTAGGTGCTGTAAGAAAGTTTTGCCAGTCCTTTCACCTATTTGCCAGATCTACTTTTTAATAAAAATAATGAGTAGTTCCCAGATTTAAGATATACCCCAAAACCTTGACCAGATTTAAAGGGTGGTTTAATTACGGACACCACATTCAACTTCAATTTACAAATAATTCTGCAACATCAAATAAATAAATAACACTTGCCAATAAGACAGCTATCTTAAGCATACAGAACAATTAGACCAAAATAAAGAAAGTGTCAAGCTGCATTGACGTAAAAAAACGGATATGTGTATTCACTCATCAACTAAAAATGAAAAAATAATATATAAACTAAAATTATACCTGAATGTTTTTGTTTAATTTAATTAACATAAATCTGGGTTAAGTTGTCCCTTATTAGAACTTTTGGTTTCGATGCTTTCCAACTACATATCATGTCATAATTAATTTGGCCTTTCACTTTTTCCGACTTATTTCGCTCTTGAAGAAACCCCATGTTTATTGTTCTAGCAATGTTCTCGTTATAGACGCAAACACGCCTGCATGCTCGACGGACGCTTCATAAAACACTAGCTGAGTCTTGTTTTCATCATAACTTGTCCTCAGTTATCAAGAAGAAGCTGAAAACATGCTTCTATTCAATATTTTACCGGACATTTACTTTGTTTTAATTCATTGTGCGTTACGATAAGTCCCGAGCAATTCGAAAAAATATGAAAGCATGACAAACGCTAATTGGATAAACGCCGAGAAGATCGAAATGTTTTCATAAACACGTGTACCTTTTGAGCAACGGAAAATTCCAACAGGGACCCATTTCAGCTACTTTGATGCAGGGCTCTATTTTTAGAACGAAGGAAATTTCCAATTATAAATATTATAAAAATAGATTTACGCGACAATTGTAATTAGATAAGGGTAAATAACGCAAACGATAGCGAATAAAAGCGTTAAGAACTCATGGTTTTGGCATATAATTGGGTTTTCCTTTGAATTAATTGGGTTATTGAACCCTGCAATGGGCATTGGGTTTTAATCATTTGTATTGCGTGATCACGCAAATACGCAGCTTATCTGGAGCTCTGAAGTTGCTTAATGTCTTGTGGCAAATATTTCATGCTTGTTCAGGATGAGAACAAATTAACAATAAATACAGAAGAAGGTCCTGTAATAGAGGCCATCCAGGATGAAGGTCAGGGAAATTTGGACTGCCACTGGAAAAAATGAGGGTATATTGGATAGGGACAGAAATTGTGTCTTGCAACAAGCCACCTACGGACCCCTCAAAGAGATGTTGCAAGGGTTCTTAACCTGCAAAGAGTGTGGCACTCTCTTTATAAGAGGTATCATATTTAACATCCCCATTCTGAACCGGATGAGGCTGCGTACTTGTACATCCCGCACAGCCAAACAGACGCCCTACTTTGGTCAGGGTCTTTTATTTATAATAATTCAGGAAAAATACAAAAATGATTTTTGAAAATAGGAATTTTGTTTATCATTTTTTTATCAAACAAAAAAAATCTCAAAACTGAATTGTGACTTTTGTTGAACTGACTTTTGTCAAACTGACTTTTTCTAGACCTTTGGACTGTAACCAGTCAGGGACTTATTGAAATAAGTGATTTTAAATCACTTATTTGAGTAGCAAATCGAAATTTTGTCACAAATTGTGATTTTGTAGTTTTTCCAAAATTTTAAACACATAGGTTTAAATAATATCTTTCATTAGTAAAATTGAAAAAAATGAACTTTTTGCTTATTTAAGTAGCAAGGTTTATGCCTTTAATGCTATCATTTAGCTGCAAATTCTATTTTAGTTGAAAAAATGCTATAATAATGGCTTTACTTAATGAACTGATACTTTCTTAACAGATTTTTCCCAGCAGTGGGAGTATTTTTCCTGTAAAGTTCAAGGTTTCATCTTTCAGATTATGTAATAAAATTCTACTGTTCGCGATAAAAATTTCACTGTTCGGGGGTGTTGAAATTAGTGGGGGTTATTAAAATAATAATACTTAAAGAAGTGATTTTTGGTAAGGAAATTGAGGTATGATACTTAAACAAGTGATTTTTATGTCATTATCCTAGATTCAGTACAAGGTCATCACCTGAAATGACCTGGTCATCCTATCAACACAGATGTTGGTTCTGATAATTTTAGAAACATAATTAGTCCCTGGATCATTAGTATTCTATATTTCAAGCTACAATAAAATTAAATCACTTCTTCAGGTGATTAATTTGTACTACTTAAATAGGTATTTATTAAAGAAAGACAACTTTTACTTCCAACATTTATGGAAATAATATTATTTGAATCAGTGATTTAGAAAATCACTCATTTAAGTAAGTCCACTGACTGGTAACTTTCTGTCCTATATGATTGACAACTAGATATCTTTTGGATTTACCTGTAAGTGTTATTTGGGTTGCTGCTTCTATTGTGTATGGCCACAACTCCTTTTATTCACAGTATTATCTACAGCATAAATTTATGTGTGAATTCAGTCCCCATTAATCTTTCACAGTTCAAAAGCATTATCATGATTATATAAACTATCATTTTACTTACCATGACAGGTGGATTTGAGGTAAACTTCTCATAGACTGTAACCTTAGCAGTACATTTTGGAAAATACAAAGTTTTAGGCTGTATACACAAGTATTCATATGCTGATAATGTTTTAATGGTATCCACTTCTACAGTACAGTTTAACAGCATGTCCGCAAACCATTCAATCTGTAGGACATTGTGGACCAGAATGTAGGTCGTACAATTTTCTTTCGTCCTTAATGTCACAACTACAATGAAAAATTCAATTTTGTGAAATAGGATGTCTATAAATACATATTGTAAATAATTATTGTAACTAAAACAATTCATGTATTTTGTATATTTCTTCAATAAAATACCAGTGTTTTAATAACAATTGTCATGCCTTGCAATTTTTTTTCAGCTATATAATATAAGTAAACTGTACTATAATTGATCATTAGTTTTGTGCACTGAAAGATCAGAATACGGGTGCGTGACAAGTGCCACATGTGGACTAGGATCTGCTTACCCTTCCGGAGCACCTAAGATCACCCGGTTTTAGGTCGGGTTCGTGCTGCTCGGTCTTTAGTTTTCTATGTTTATGTTTTGTGTACTATACATGCTGTAGTTTGCCTTTTGGACGTTTTTCCTGTTTTGTCATGGCATTGTCAGTTTGTTTTCGGCTTATAAGTTTGAATATCCGTTTGGTATCTTTCGCCTCTCTTTTGTAACAAAACTTTGGTGACCTTCATATTTCCCCAATGTTGCCTTTAGGACATGCTAAAAATTATTTTCCTAATGTTACCTTTGGGATATGTAAAATAATTTTCCAATGTTACCTTTGGGATATGTAATATTATTTTCCCAATGTTACCTTTGGGATCTATAACATAATTTTTCCAATGTTACCTTTGGGATATATATGTAATATAATTTGCCTAATGTGTAACCTTTGGGATATATATGTAATACAATTTTCCTAATGTTACCTTTGGGATATGTAATATGATTTTCCCAATGTTACCATTGGGATATGTAATATAATTTTCCCAATGATACCTTGGGAAACCACATGTACAAACAACGGAAAATAAGTGTATTTCAGTATAGCCTATACATTACAGCTTGGGTAGATTTTGTCACATCCATTAGCCAATCGTTGACAGCCAAATCCTGCTCCCTAAATTTGATAAACCTAAACTCATTTTTTAAATTATTTTATGACAACTTTTTTTTAAAAGAGAAAAGAAATGGCATTCCCACTAGGCACTACATAGGGTCAGTCAAGGGTAATACTTGTACAAGTGTTTTTTATTTACTGGTACAGGTAAATTATTTTGGAGGTAGAGTTATATCCCTTAGACATTCAGATATGTTTTATTTATATAAGTAAATAAAATGTTCCGCTGGGCGCAGCTTGATACGACGGCAGAGGTCGAACCCTGAACAGTTAAGGCTAGTATGGACACAACATTCAAGCTTGATACAGCACTGAATTTGAATTGTGATTAAATATTTGACACAGCATAGGTTTCTGACACAGAATGAATGTGGTCTAAGAACTTAAAATTTTTAATTTTACCTATTCAAACCATATTATTATTATTTGCTTTTATACATAAATCAGAAATAACCAACTTAAAATGGAAAATTTTAAAGAAAAAATGAAAAAAATCCCCTCAAATTTTTGAACCCCTTATGATTCATCACCCCAAACTCAATCCCAGCCTTCCTTTGTGGTATGGTACCTTGCAGTACAATTTCAGAGATCCATACACTTGAACACAAGTTATTGTCTGGAAACTAGAAAATGCTTATTTTGGCCCTTTTGGCCCCTTATTCCTAAACATTTTGGGCAATTACCCCAAACTCAATTCTAGCTTTCCTTTGTGATATGGAACCTTGTAGTACAATTTCAGAAAGATCCATACACTTACACACAAGTTATTGTCATGAAACTAGAAAATGCTTGTTTTTGCCCCTTTTTACCCCTAATTCCTAAAATTTTGGCAATTACCCCAAAATCAATCCCACCATTCCCTTTGAGATATGGAACCTTGTGGTACAATGTCAGAGAGATCCATACACTAACACACAAGTTATGTCTGGAAGTTACAAAAATGCTTATTTTGGCCCTAATTCCTTAACTGTTGGTACCATAACCCCAAAATCAATCCCAACCTTCCTTTTGTGGTATTGAACCTTATGGTAAAATTTCATAGAGATCCATTCACTTAAACTAAAGTTAGAGTGCGAAAACCAATGTGTCTTCGGACAACGACAACGACGACAACGCCGGAGAACGACGACGACACCAACATCATACCAATATATGACCGCAAAATTTTTTGCAGTCGATCGAAAGTCTTATTTTCTTCTATTCATGAATTTCTTTTGACTACATTGCTCCAATAGAGTGTTTAATTGTGTGTCATTAATAGTTGTCTTCACTATTGATAAAAGTATAATTTCATGGACAATGAAAATCTCATTTGTCTGTTATCTTCAAAATACTGCTCATTTACAAGCCTCTAGGAGCAATTTTGAAGGCCTTCCACAGTTACTTAACATCTTTGTGCAATAGATTTCTTTGCTTAGTTCTTGAGATAAAAGGTTGAACTGTAATTAAAATTAATTACAGCAAAATGCCTTGAGTGTGTAGGTAAGGTAATATCTTTGGTTAGCTTGCTTGTTAGCTGAACCGTGAAGTCATTATTAGGTTTGGTATACTAACCTCCTTTCGGAGTAGTCTAGTCCTACATACAGATAGATTGGTTATCTGTCGGACTAGTCTACTCTGAAAGGAGGATACTATACCTAACCTAATAATGACTTCACTGTTCAGCTAGCAAGCAAACTAACCAAAGATATTACCTTTACCTACATACTCAAGGCATTTTGCTGTAGCAAACCAGAAGAATTTCTGTTTAGGCATGTTTTGACCTCCCAAAACTTGAGAATTTGAGGGCTGCAAAAAAAATATGTTTATAAGTAAATTTTGGGAGGAGATGAAAGGGAGATAATTCAAACCTGGAAAATAAAATAAAAATCGTACAAAATTACTTATACATGTAAATATTAATTACATCTTCAAGTAAATAAAAATGACTTGTATAAGTATAATCCCTGACTGAGAGTAGGCTTAAGGAATTAACTAAATGTTTTGCACATGGTTCAAGGTAACAAAAAAGTCATGTTTTTTTTCCGAATTTCTGCAGGATATTCACCTATTTTCATGATTTTCAAGAATGGTATCACAGGAGATATAGTTCTTCATTCTATTCTTTGATAACATTTTGTACTTTTGTTGAATGAAGTGGCTGAACTTTAAATGGTACCCCACAAGTAAGTGCAGCAGCTTAACTTTACATGGTACCATACATGTCAGTTAAATAGATGAACCTTACCTGGTACCCTACAAGCTGACAGTGCAAGAAAGGACAGTAAGGTGAAAATTGTTCCTAAATATTCTGTCATTGCTTCTGAATCACATATCCACATCTGTTCTCAATATGTCAACACAATGTTTCCTATTAATAAAAAAAACATTTGCAGATGTCATGTCATTAATTAATGTGTAATATGAAACACAGCTGTGTATTTTTACATATATATAGACTTGTTTATATATATATTTCTAATTCTTCGTGAATTTATCCTTTCTGCACCCATTCTATAAAAAATTTAATCAACATGTGGTTCGTTTAATCTCAGTTCATCATTGGTTAAAATCCGATTATGACGTCAAATTTTCTTACTTTCCTCTGAATTTCCTATTGTGACGGCATGAAAAAGGCGACCATGCCTGATGACGCCACATAGAAAGAACACATCTTTCTGCAGATCATTCAAAAGAAGGAATAAGTTTGACTGCATATTGTTTGAAAATCATTAGAGAAACAGATTCCACCACCAAATCGTGTAATAAGATATTTATCCTCTCGACAGTTAAATTTTAAATATTTAAACGCCGGGCAAGCCTGGCGTTTTAAATTTGAAAATTTAACGGTCTCAGTGGATAAATATCGTATCACACTCGATGCAGTGGTATAATCTATATATATATAATTAAGTCTAAATTGAAAACAACGTTCAAACCTATGATTGCATTGGATAAAACCGCAATTTTATATGTGTGCATGCAAAACAAATTTCTTGGTAGAGGGTCTAAAAACAGCACAAACAATATTTTCCAAAAGACCAAAAAGTGAAAAGTATATTTAAACAAAACGCATTTGACTAACAGGTCGAACAACAGATGTTCTTAAACCCTGCTGACTGTCATTGGCGATTGCCAAATAAACGGATCACAAGATGTTACAAAATGGATCTTTATTAATTTAATACCAAACAGAAAACAATAAACTTATGGAAAAGATGGTATATCGCAAACATGAGGTGCAAAATTTGTACACCATATCCTGATTTCGACAATTAATGTATGTTTCTTCAAGGATGTTAGGAATCGAAACGGTATTTGGAAGGCCATATAATTTACCTCAATTTAGGATAGACTCTTGAATTTTGAAGAGTCGAAACAGGATTAACGGATCATATAAACCCGAAGGCAATATATATATATCCTAAGAAGGGTAGCCTCATGGGAAATTGAGGCTCTAGTAGTCAATTCTTTATGTGCCTGTCACAAGTCAGGAGCCCATAATTCAGTGGTTGTCAATGGTTCATGTCTGTCATATATTTGTTTTTATAAATTGTATTGTTATTAATTTGGACGTTAGTTTTCTCCTTTGAACACGTTCAATTGTTTCACAGGCCTTTTAAAGCTGACTATAAGGTATGGGTTTTTCTCATTGTTGAAGGCAGTATCCTGACCTATAATTGCTTACATCTTCTTCATTTGAACTCTGGTGGATAGTTGTTTCATTGGCAATCATATGGTATTACCACATCTTCATATTTTATATTGATACAGATATACATTATAAACATCTGCTGACATTCAGGGTTATATCTTCATAATGAAATTATAATAACCCGTAATATTTGTATACATGAAGATGTAAATAATGTTAACATTTACTTGTATAAGTAAGTTTGTTAGATTTAAATTTTCTTTTCAACATGTTCAATGATTGAATAACATGAATAATCTCCCCTTACGCTCTTCCTGAACTTTACTTATGCAAATAATTTTTCTACATCCCCTGAAACTGTCAAGTTTTTTTTAAAGTAAAATGATTAGTGGGTGATTGATTTTATTGTTAAAAAAAACATTTTGATACATATTTTTGGCCAGTGCCTAAATATAGCATATTTTATTTTTTTATTTTATTTTAATGAAAATATAAATAAATATTCTGTTTAAAATAACATGAAAAGAATATGAACCTCTTTGTTTTGTTCAAATTTTTTATCTTGATTGTTTCGTTTGATTTCAATTATCATGGAGAAAAATAAAAACTATTTTGCCTAAATTCAGAATATTAAACTTTTCTTTGCTTTATATACATTGTACCTGATACCTAATATGTCAGGTCCCAGCTTAAACACCTTTACAAAGTGAGTCATTTAAATTCATATGCCTAATTTAAGTTTATTGAACATGCTATTAGATTTTCCTACTTTTATTTTAATTTTAATTTTTTTGTAAATTTATAAAAAAAAATGTTGAGTCTAATTCTATTTCACAATTCAACTCTGAGTATTCAATGTATGTATGTACATGAACATGAATATCTAAATTGTTATCCCATGTTAAATAAAAGTCATGATTTGGACATCATAAACAGGATAACCACCACAGACAAGCATAAATTATAAAATAATTGACAAAGAAAAATTTGGAAGAGTAGAAGCCAATTATACCCTGTTGACTTAAAACAACCACTTGAAATTACAAAATGTAAGTGCTTAAGGTAGCTGGTGTGTCTAAATGTTCAACGATAGATTTTCTTAAACTTCTGTGAAAGACTTCTGGGTCAATATACTTTCAAATTTCAATATAAATAAAATGCAATGCTGGGCGCAGCTTGATACGACCGCAGAGGTCGAACCCTGAACAGTTGGGGCAAGTATGGAACAACATTCAAGCTTGATACAGCACTGAATTTGGATTGTGATTAAATATTTGACACAGCATAGGTTTCTGACACAGAATGAATGTGGTCTAAGAACTTAAAATTTTTTAATTTACCTTTTCAAACCATATCATTATTATTTGCTTTTATATATAAATCAGAAATAACCAATTTAAAATGGAAAATTTTAAAGAATAAAAATGAAAAAAAAAATCCCCCCTCAAATTTTTTGAATCCCCTTATGATTCATCACCCCCAAACTCAATCCCAGCCTTCCCTTTGTGGTATGGTACCTTGCAGTACAATTTCAGAGATATCCGTACACTTGAACACAAGTTATTGTCTGGAAACAAGAAAATGCTTGTTTTTGGCCCTTTGGCCCCAAATTCCTACATGTTTAGGGCAATTACCCCAATCTCAAACCCAGCTTTCCTTTGTGATATGGAACCTTGAAGAACAATTTCATAAAGATCCATACACTTACACACAAGTTATTGTCCTGAAACTAGAAAAATGCTTGTTTTTGCCCTTTTGACCCCTTATTCCTAAAATTTTGAGGCAATTACCCCAAAATCAATCCCAGCTTTCCTTTGTGGTATGGTACCTTGCAGTACAATTTCAGAGATCCATACACTTGAACACAAGTTATTGTCTGGAAACTAGAAAATGCTTATTTTTGGCTCCTTTTGGCCCCTTATTCCTAAACGTTTTGGGCAATTACCCCAAACTCAATTCCAGCTTTTCCTTTGTGATATGGAACCTTGTAGTACAATTTCAGAAAGATCCATACACTTACACACAAGTTATTGTCAAGAAACTAGAAAATGCTTGTTTTTGCCCTTTTTGGCCCCTAATTCCTAAAATTTGAGGCAATTACCCCAAAATCAATCCCAGCATTCCCTTTGTGATATGGAACCTTGTGGTACAATGTCAGAGAGATCCATACACTAACACACAAGTTATGATTGATTGATTGATTGTTGGTTGCTTAACGTCCAGTGGCGAATATTTCATGCATATTCAGGACGAGAACAAATTAACAATAAATACAATAGGTAGGTTCTGTAATAGAGGCGTCTGGGATTGAGGTCGAGCAATTTAGACTGCCACGGAAAAAAGGGTATATTGGATAGGGACAGAAATTTAGCCTTTACGGACCCCTCAAGAGTTGTTGCAGGGTTCTTAACGTGCAAAGAGCATGGCACTCTCTTTACACGAGGCATCGGATTTAACATCCCCATTCTAACAGGACGTGGCTGCAAATTTGTACATCTCGCACAGCCAAACGGACGCCCACTTTGACGAGGGTTTTACCGCGGTCGGAGGAAGACCAATGGTGACTATACTTCTATTCCTAGTCACCCTTGGGGACCACAAGTTATGTCTGGAAGTTATAAAATGCTTATTTTGGCCCTTTTGGCCCCTTATTCCTTAACTGTTGGTACCATAACCCCAAAATCAATCCAAACCTTTCTTTTGTGGTAGTGAACCTTATGGTAAAATTTCATAGAGATCCATTCACTTAAACTAAAGTTAGAGGCGAAACCAATGTGTCTTCGGACGACGACGACAACGATGCTAACGTTCATACCAATATACGACCGCAAAATTTTTTGTGGTCGTATAAAAGTGATTCACAGACCCTTGTTTTTCGTTAAAATACATTGAAATTAAAGAATCAGTTATTTTATATGGGTTATATAGGGATACTTAATTTTTTGAAAAGTTTAAAAAACATAAATTGTCCTATCAAATTCAATATAAGTATCATGATTATCTGCCCTTGATTTAAAGAGATTTTTTCTAAAAAATTCAGATACACTTTATGGCACTCAAGGATGTACTTAGGTGAAATTTTAAAATCTAGAATTAAAATTGATACTTTAAGTCAGAAGAGCATTAGTTAAGGAACAAAATAAGCTAAAAATATTGATAGGTTATGGAGCTCCTTTTCTAGATATTTATTTTTTTAAAATGACGGAAAATAAAATTGAGAATGGAAATGGGGAATGTGTCAAAGAGACAACAACCCGACCACAGAACAGACAACAACAGAAGGTCACCAATAGGTCTTCAATGCAGCGAAATTCCCGCACCGGAGGCGCCCTTAAGCTGGCCCTAAACAAATATATATACTAGTTCAGTGATAATGGACGTCATACTAAACTCCAAATTATACACAAGAAACTAAAAGTAAAATAATACAAGACTAACAAAGGCCAGAGGCTCCTGACTTGGGACAGGCGCAAAAATGCGGCGGGTTAAACATGTTTATGAGATCTCAACCTCCCCTATACCTCTAGCCAATGTAGAAAAGTAAACGATAACAATACGCACATTAAAAGTCAGTTAAAGAGAAGTCCAAGTCCGATGTCAGAAGATGTAACAAAAGAAAATAAACAAAATGACAATAATACATAAATAACAACAGACTACTAGCAGTTAACTGACATGCCAGCTCCAGACCTCAATTTAACTGATTGAAAGATTATGTCTTCATCATATGAATATCAGGCACAATCCCTCCCGTTAGGGTTTAGTATCATACTATCATAAAATATATGAGAAGAGCATAACCCGTGTCATGCCAACAACTGGTTTTAAATAAATGTGTTTAGTTCGATGCAAAGACCCTATAAGTGAATCAATATTAAAGCCAAAATATGCATTCTTTAATGACCTGACAACAGTATCGTAACTATATCCCTTCTTAATAAGTCTATTTAAAGGTTTTGTTAGCTTCTGAGGTGAATACTGACATTTTAGTGCTTTATAAAGAATATTACCATAAAAGATTGGATGTGAAATACCTGAACGTATGAGAAGTCTGCATGTTGAGCTATATTTACGAATGATGTCCTTGTACCGATGATAAAATTTAGTAAATGTTTTGACTAGTTTGTGATATCGAAAACCCTGGTGTAATAATTTTCTGTAATACATAAATTTCTTTCGTTAAAATCTGAAACGTTGTTACATACACGAGCGAATCGTACAAGTTGAGATATATAAACACCGTAAGATGGTGACAAGGAACGTCACCATCTAAAAATGGATAATTAACGATAGGAAATGAAAATCATCTCTTTTATCATAAATTTTTGTATTAAGCTTTCCGTTAATGATATAGATATCAAGATCGAGGAAAGGGCAGTGGTCATTGTTAGTATTAGCTTTATTTAAAGTAAGTTCAACAGGATAAATTTCTTTAGTATACATACTGAAGTCGTCATTATTGAGAGCCAATATATCATCCAAATATCTTAAAGTATTATTAAATTTTGTATCAGATGTTGTTTCGATGGGTCTTTGCTGATTTTAGTCATAAATTGTAACTCATAGCAATACAAAAACAGGTCCGCAATAAGTGGTGCACAGTTAGTCCCATTGGAATTCGATAACCTGACGATATACGGAATCTCCAAAGCGAACAAAAATATTATCTAGTAAAAATTCAAGGGCAGATATAGTATCAAAGCATGTCCAATTGACATAGTTCTTTTGTTTATTGCTACTAAAAATGACCTAAAAGAGTTAGAACATATGTATTCACATTCTGACTTTTAAATGCCCATTTAATTAGGTGTGTGAATTTTTTCTTAATGAGAATGTGAGGCAATGTGGTATACAGGGTAGAAAAATCAAAACTTTGAACAGATTCAAAATCACCAATATAAGCATGCAATTTATCAAGTACTTCCAACGAGTTTTGACACTCCAAAAGTAATTAATTCCACTATTTTCAAAGGCCTTATTTGAACAATTTATTATCAGGTTTTGATTGTACCAAGTGAACTGGTAAGAAGAATAGACAATTTAGTAGTGGAACAATGGCTTGAAAACGAAATAAATCTATATTTGTAAGGTGTTTTATGTAGCTTCGAAGCCAGTACATAGTTGGGACTTTCATTGTATTTGGTTCTGCTTGTAAAGAGGTAGCTAAAAGTTTATGTTTGTTACAGATGTCGTTTTCTGAAAATGGAGTCAGTTGAAATGTTGGTGAATTGGTGATTTCTTTTTCAGAACCTCAATGTAAAATTTACGTCAAACAATAATGATATTATTAGCAGCTTTATCGGCGGGACAAAACAAATTCCTTGGCTAGTTCTTTAAGTTTATGTTTGATACGAGAAATAGGTTTATTATGGTTGTTGTTAAGAGTAAAATGTTCTTTAAAATGTTGAATACGATATCAACTATGTTCATTACTGAATTAAAAAAGAGTCCAAAGATTTTTGTCAGCTTTTTCCGTTTATCCATTTTAAACAGTAAGCACGGAGTGAGTCGTGGATGATATTACGACACTCATTCCAATTAATGATTGACGGGGACGATATTTAGGTCCTTTACTGAGGAATGATTTTAACTCTCGGTCTTGAACGATGTTAAGATCTCCTGTTATAACATGGGCAATGGGTCCATAAATGTATTCGAATTACTGCAATTACATGAAGTAGGTGTATTTTCACTGATATTAACATCTTTACACAATTGGCTATAATTAAATACATATTTCGGTAGATTTCTTGTAAATATAACAAATAAGAGGGAGCTCAGTATTATCAAAATATCCAGGAATTTGTTCTTTAACAGAATGGTCGTTAAAATACCGGCAATATTTACAAAATCAAAACCTTTAAAGGCTGACTCAGACTTTTACCTTATATTTGCATTGGTATTATTTGGGTTTCAAATCAAAAAAGAGAAATCTAGAATCTGATTAAATTTTGGTAAATGACCTTTTATGAGTATATGAAAAGAAAAATGGGTGTTATGGGGCAAAATATTTTACCCTGTATCGTAGGAATAAAACCAAGGAGTACAAACATCTGACAAAAATTCTTAAACCTGAACTAAGTACATCCTTAATTATTTAATAGTTGAAACTTTGAATTTCAAGTTTTAGATGTTTCTGTTGTACATTGAATGATACTTGGTATAATGTTTTTAAATAAAAAAAAGTATTTTTGCTAGATGACCAAAATGGATGTTCAGAAAAAGACACTAGATCTGTCATAAATAAAAACCTGAGAATATATAAAATGATGTTTAAAAGCTCAATTCAGCAGATTTTTTGACAAGTACAAGTAAAATTTACAAGATGTGTCTGGGCAAAGTACAGTCTTATTGAATCTGTCAGATAAGTAATTTCAGTACGAAATGCTGGGAACAATGTTACATGCTTGCCAATTTCGGAAACTACATAAATGATGTATGTCTGTTAATATGAGGCAGGCATTACCTATGAAAGGGACAAAGTCTGTATGAATTTTTTTAATTCAAACATATTTAAACTTCAAAATGTGTTAAAAGAAACGGAACCGTAACGTTTCCGATTTTGGTTCTGTTGTTAGGATTTAAGTTGTGACGTTATTTATGTTATGACATCATGCATATTCAATGTAAACAAAGAAACGCTATCATCAGGTAATGTTTTTCATATCAAAGAATTATTAAAATGAAATTGGTATTGTGTTCCTTCTTATATTTTACTAGACTGATAAATATATATTTTACTCAGTCTCATGACAACGAGCCGGAAGAAGGAAGTAGATTTCTGCACAAATTTGGGAAAATAAAAGTCTGAAAAAAAGTTAACGATTTTGAGTTCATTAGTAGAATGAAAATTTCGGAATTTTTCCCGATTTTTTTTTTTTTTTTTGATTTTCTATCGTAATAGGGGACTTCATCCCTTATAAATTAAAAGAAAAAAAAATAGATGACTAAGGAGATAACTCTACATCCCTGCCTTCAAAATTAGTTACCTGGACCTGGGACTAATATACTAACGGGACTGGAAACTGTTACACCAATCAGTGTAATCATACTCAACATCACGGTCGTTAGAACGAGACTTTACCTCGCGAGATTTATCGATCGCCATATTGTTTTGACAGTGACAGCGTGTCTTGATCGTATAATCTTTGTAATTTGTTTTAATTTTAATAGTTATTTGAAATGATAATCCTTAATGTAAACACGATTACTTTAATGATAAAAGATATCTCGATCTTTGACAGTTGTTATTAATCACTAAATCCCGCTTAAGTGTAAAAACGACATCTAAAGGTTGAATTTTTCAGGATAATAGCGTCGGATCGCTGGGAAAACAAGTATGATTCATAAAACTTCTTAAAACTGTTAATTGAAAAGAGATACGCGAGTTCGGTTTGTTGTAAAATCATATTTATAGGTTATAGGTTGGATTGGATATTTTTTATTGTCAATTTTTAAAGTGAAAAGTGGAATATAAATCTCATTCTCATTACAAACGGAAACCACATGCAGGGTTCAAATAAATTATACTGTTCCTATAAAATTGCTTACTCCTATTTATATGTGCAATATTTGTATTGAAATCGGGGTGTTTTTTGCTTAGTAATGGTCTTGGTGGCATAAGCATATGACTTCGTGAAAATATGTTCAATAAGTTCCACAATCTGAACTACAAAAGTATGCCCTTTCACTGATATTGCTGCCATATTGAAATTTAGGTGTAAACACGAAATTTAGAAAAGTTCAAAACAATGTGGCTATATTTTTATTAGACCACGGGTAACTTTTGTCATAGGGATTAATTATGAACTGAAATTGCCAACATTGTTTTTATTGCACATTTATTGTTTTATTAGGATTAATTATGATCTGTTAACTTTCGGTGACACGTTGTTTTCTTAGCGGTCAAGTAAAGCGCCGGCATTTCGACTTTATTTGATTCATTTTCAACACTAATATATTGACTACTTATTAATAATTTTTCGTTAACAATAAGAAAAGTATTTATCTTTCAAAACAAGGAGGTTATATCTCATATAACCTCCTTGTTCAAAACTACTTTTTCTAAGAGCTTGTCCCAGTTTTAACCGGCATTAGTTTATTCCAGTATGAAAACATTTATTTCAAGTAAATATATTTAATTTGTTAAAATAGTTTTGTTATTCATATATTTTATTTTTTTTGTATCTAATTATTTTTTTTTTTTTTTCAATTTCAAATCCACCAATTTTAACGGTATTCTATAAGCTGACTTGTTCGCGAAATCAATTGTTTACATGTACCAAAGGCTAATTAACCACGTGGCACGATAAGCTGTCAATCAAAACAAAAATCAATAATCCGCTATCGGGACAATGAAATCTCAACAGATCGATCAGTTTCCAGTCCCGTTAGTATAATAGTCCCAGCCTGGACCAGCAATAAATTAAATTAACTTCTTATTCCTTTCTGGGTTTTGGAGCCCACCATTTTTTTTTATTACACAAACAAAATAACCACTCTGATTCAAATCCTAAATGATTACTCCTGACTGACTGATCAACATGATCAATGACAATGGCTCTTTTAATTATTATTTTTTATTCTGTTCTTCATTAATCTCATTGACCCAAGTAAGCTTCTATGAAAAATTTAAAAGCATTCTAGGAAATTATTGTTATTTTAATTTAATCCTTTGGAACAATAATGAGCAGAACATTATCTTATAAACACTGATCAAATATATTTTTTAATTGTTCGCAAGTAATAAAGAAAATAGTTTTCCCTGAAGCAGCTACTCGGTACAGATATGTTTCCTTTTCAAGCACTACACATTTGGAGGAAGTTAATTAGAATTCAAGTAACAAGCCCTTTCTTTGTGCTTTATATATATACTTACAAAATAAAATATACATGTGAAAAAATTCAATCTCATTATAATATTTTTGTGGTTTTTGTTTATACTTTCAGATTCCGAAAGGAGATGATATGATCAGTATCAATGAGACGCTTAAAAGAACAGAAATTGATAAAGTGTTAATTTAAAAATCAAAAGACAACTTGTTTTACTTTTTATCGAAGTCAAAAGAAGTAGTAAAAGCACTTTATTAGTGAATCTAAAACATCATCTTTTATTTCCTGTCTTTCGTAATTGCTCAGCCATTTTTATCGGGGTTTGTTTTAGGGTTTTCTTAACCCTAATCATTCAGTCGTTATATTCCAGTGCTCTAAGATTGATAACATCCCAAAATTGCAGTGATTAGAGTTTTCATTGAATCAAGTAAAATCTACGGAAACGTCGCCATGCGCGACGTCCACACTGAAAAGTAAAATTTAAAAATGAGCAATTAAAACACAGACATCCATTATTTTAAAAAATGAATAATAATCATGGACTTATGTCATATTATTCTAAATATTTGGAGAAATAAGATTAAACATCGGTGCCAATTTGGGTACTCGCATGTTACATTAGCGTCTGAAGGCCTAGTCAATGGAAAATCGTCAATCAATAGTTAAGTTTTAACAAAACAGCGCAAAGAGGATACAAATTTACGCAAAGAATAATGTCGTCCTCTTTCACAGATCCCGTATAGCTGCCACATATACCATATACCATAATGTAGGCATTCCAATAGAAATGTGCATTTAAAATTAGTTTAACCTATGTCGATCTAGTTGGTGTAAAATTTTCGAGGATTCATGTATTCCACACAGCAACAGTCTTGTTTAACAAAAATTGAGGCCGGGTTTGTGGCGCGAAGAAAATGTTTAGTGAAATTGTGTGATTTTCCATTTTACATCAGTGTTAGTGGAAAGATGATATTCAAATCTACATAAAGGAAGAAAATAAAACGATTTAAAAAGTAATTTAATATTTTTGATGCCGTGAGTTAGCAATTCATCGACAATACTTTGCTATTCCTTTTCAACCTTTTAAAAATATTGTTGGAATGCCTATACATGTATTAGGTCTAAACAAAGATTTCATTAGTTCTATAAACATCCTTTATCTAAAAGGCCTGTCCTCCTATTCCCTGTTATTCAAGTTCGGTACAATCTATATGATTTACCTCAGTTTCGATGTGTTTTTATTTAATTTGTCTTAAACAATTAGTATTTATTTATTTATGAATAAAAGAAGATGTGGTATATAAAAAAGGACAACAAAGGGACAACACATATAGGTACAGGTCAACACATACATTCCTTACAGCAAAATGCCTTGAGTGTGTAGGTAAAGGTAATATCTTTGTTAGCTTGCTTGCTATCTGAACCGTGAAGTCATTATTAGGTTAGATACTACCCTCCTTTAAGAGTAGGCTAGTCCGACAGATAACCAATCTATCTGTCTGTAGGACTAGACTACTCCGAAAGGAGGGCAGTGTACATTGTACCTAAACTAATAATGACTTCACGGTTCAGCTAACAAGCAGGCTAACCAACGATATTACCTTTACCTACACACTCAAGGCATTTTGCTGTAACAATAGACATATGTTTATATACAATGTCAAACTCTAAATCGGCTTAGTAGAGGGTTTGGATGGGGTTTACAGAATAGAGAATAATGGGCAAAATGTGCAGAATAATGGGCAAAAATAATAAAGAATAGAGAAAAAAAGGCAAAAAAAAAGAAAGAATAGACGGAAGTGCTAAACTATAAAGATTAGAGAAAAACGGGCAAAATGTATAAAGAATACTAGAGAAAAGGCCTAAAAACTAAAGAATACAGAAATTTAAGAACCAATGATTTATACATTACTATATCAATCCTTGGTAGAGCTAGTCTATCATGAGTCAGTTGAAAAACTCACCAAAGATACCAGACTTAAAAAGTAATGAATAGATTTAACAAAAACTATGAAAGATCTGCCATCAGCACTAGATACCCCAAAATAACCAAACAAACAATTAACAAAAACAACAACAACAAAAAAACATAAAAAAGAAGTAACAACCGTTTTAAGAAAAGGCAATAGAGTTGTTATCACAAACAAATTTTGTTGTTGTAGAAACTAAGCGTTCCAAAGACAAAAGACTAGACTCAAGCTAGCGAACAATAAGGTGTATCAAGCTAGCGAACAATAAGAAATATGCGCCAAACTGATCCTCCTAAAAACCGAAGACTTGCATTAACATGAAACGTCCTTTGAAATCTGATGACAATCATTTCCAGTAGGAAGACGAAATGCAATACATTTTCACAGACTATTTATTAAAAATTATTAATTTATTTATTCAGGACAACATAATTGTTCTTGACCACAGGGCATCTCTTATAGGATTTTCAAAATTCCTTTTGGATTCTCCTCTCCCTTTTTTGATTACTTTTGAGTAGAAACGGTTTGTCTTTATAATCATGATAATAGTGAATAAATAATAAAAATAGACCATACTTAACTAGTGTAAAGATAAAATTAAATCCACATGCTTATATGCTTTTGAAAAGAAAGCAAGTAAAGTACAGAATTTTGCAGACAGAATTATAAGTTGAAGTAAAAGCTAATAAATATCTACAGTTTTCGTTAGGAATGATTGAAAACTGCCAATTTATTTATTACATTTCAATATAGGAAATGTGTTTTATGTGACAATGACACACACATTACACGTTATATGAATGAATATAAAGATTTTAGCTAATTTAACAGACAAAATTTTCAAATTAAAGTTTTCAAGGAGGCATATTTAAAAAAACTCGGGAACAGACGGAAAACCGAAATCCAATCACAACAATACGAACTATTTCATTTTAACATTGGAATTATAATCGGAGAAACGGTCCAAAGTTGGGGTATGGTGACCATACCCCTCCTACTTTAATCATAAAAAAAGTCCCTACGGCAAAGCTTTTGTCCACACTAGGTACAAATGATAGGCAATTGCCTAAGGTTGCCTGGACTAAAAGACCCAGGTGGGTAAAGTTACGGAATTTCTACAACTTAGGTCCAAAGTTGGGGTATGGTGACCCTACCCTCCTCCTACTTTAATTCATAAAAGTCCCTACGGCAAAGCTTTTGTCCACACTAGGTAGTAGGTACAAATGATAGGCAATTGCCTAAGGTTACTTGGACTAAAAGACCCACGTGGGTAAAGTTACGGAATTTCTACAACTGAGGTCCAAAGTTGGGGTATGGTGACCCTAACCCTATCTTACTTTAGTTCATAAAAAATCCCTATAAGGCAAATCTTTTGTCAACACTAGGTACAAATGATAGGCAATTGCCTAAGGTTGCCTGGACTTAAATACACAGGTGGGTAAAGTTACGGAATTTCTACAACTGAGGTCCAAAGTTGGGGTATGGAGATCCCTCCCCTCCCAATCCTTAAATGATTCCTATGGCAAAGCTTTTGACTTTTGCCCAGACCAGATTACCCAGGTCATCAGACGAATAATCTTATGTTTTCTTATATTTCTTGACTCTATACATTGCAAAATATTATGTGCCAATTTGGAAAGTTTTCAAACATTTTATTTTGTTGGGCCAAAACCGGGCATCGATGCCCCACTCCTCGATTTTCGTGGTTCACCTTTTCCACGAAACCAAAGAAAAAATATATCACATGAATCTACAGTTCCATACTAGAAAAAGACCATATTATTATTATCAGCTTCTTTAACAACATGTTTTCAGTAACTAGAATACTCAGTCAATCCAAGATGCGGGGTTTTAGTCCAGCGTAATTGAATGTTCTAGTTTTACTTGAAATATTGTGTATTAATAAATACGCATTAACTATTATATCTAACCTGGCCTAAAGGGTCAGTGTGAGCTTTTTACAATATTTGGCGTCTGTCGTTTGTAGTCCGTAGTCGTCCGCCGTCATCATCCGTTTACTTTTACAAAAGATTTTCCTCAAAAATGATCCGCTTATTAAGATCTACTTATTAGTTATTGTCGTCAGTTGACTGTTTATATTTTGTTGGTTTTTGCAGATAAATTTCTATATTTTGTTAAATAATCTAAAGTGTAAACAGCATTCCCTGTTATTTTATCAACTTTTCAACTAGAAATTATGTGTTGTGTGAAATTGCTTTCCGTACTTTCGGCATCCTGTCAAATAGTTCCTAAAATAACATTTTTGTAGAATAAACGTATAGACAATGTATAAACTATTCAAATGATTACCTTTAAAGCAAAGGCATTTGAGTAAATTGGTTTCTTTTTGAAAAAGCGGATTTCGTACTTCTTTTTGTTAAAGGCTTGAGAACTATATTGTGTATCAAGGGAGGGGGTTGGGTCACCATACCCCAACTTTGGACCTCAATTATAAAAGTTCCGTAACTTTACCCACCTGGGTCTTTGGGTCCAGGCAACCTTAGGCAATTGCCTATCATTTGTACCTAGTGTGGACAAAAGCTTTGCCGTAGGGACTTTTTATGAATTAAAGAAGGAGGGGGTTGGGTCACCATACCCCAACTTTGGACCTCAATTATAAAAGTTCCGTAACTTTACACACCTGGGTCTTCGGGTCCAGGCAACCTTAGGCAATGGCTATCATTTGTGATTATTGGAAAAATTTTAGATTATCTTGGATTCAAAAAAATTGTCGTTTAGATTAACCAAAATCTCTATAGCAATAAGTTTCTCGTTCTATTTGTGTGTCACTCTTACACTAATCATTCTTCCTATCGAAACAAATTACCAGTGTAACGACATACTTTTGAATAAATTGAAAAATGTACTAGCTCTTTGACAAAAGAAGAAAACTGCGTATAACAGTTATCAGCTTTTATTTCAACAGAAAATCTAACAAAAAATACTTGACGTTCCAAAATCTGTCCGTTTTTTTCATTTCTTTTCAAACGCATATATAAGCTAAAAGATTTAATTGTATCGTTACACTAGTTCAGTATGAACTATTGTTATTAATTGTTTCATTAATATAAAGACAACAAACCCATCTCTAATCAGAGAACACTAAAAAGAGAAAGGATTAGCTAAAAGGAATTTTAGATGCCCGGCTTAAAAAAAACTTTGCATTAAATATACGAACAGCTAATTGCATTTCGTCTTCCTACTGGAAATGATTGTCATATATATCAGATTTCAAAGGACGTTTCAAGTTATGGCAAGTCTTCGGTTTTTAGGCATGATCAGGTTGGCGCGTTTTCTTATTGTTCGCTGGCTTATTGTTCGCTAGCTTGATACATCTTATTATTCGCTGGCTTATTGTTCGCTAGCTTGAGTCTGGTAGACAAAAGTGGTCTGTTTAATAACAACATTTATAGTTGGAGCAAATAGATCTACACAAGTAGACAAATATACAACTAGCAGAAGAGGTCCAGATATGGCCTATCTGTATTGTAGACAAGTCATGTCTTCTTTGGCTGTCCATGGCGTTAAAACACTAAATCCCTGCCTGGGATGTGTTTTAATTGATTTTGGTCTCTTATGCATGATTTTTTATTATGAATTGTTTTTGACTTTTAACTAGCTTTCAGTAAATGCGAGAACTCTCAAATCGTACTTTCGTGTTAATTTGACCTGTTGACACAATTTGTAATGCATTTCTATTATTCAATGTTTACTTATTTTGTGTTATATCTCGTCTTACTATCTTTAATATGTACCACCTTTGATAATTATTTAGTATGACGATAAATTTTCACTTCTGTATTCGTACTGTAAACAACAAATTTATTTTGTAAAAATTGTTTCTGTACTCCTTACAATAAAATTATTTACCTGTGTACGTTACTTTATTTAACGCCATTTTATCCTAGGATAAAGTTTTCTTTTTGACATTGATACATCCTTTTTATATATATTGTATTTAATTGTGTCATAGATCAAACTTATTCGTTCAGTGTATATTTACTTGTTTTTGTGTATATGTCTTTTTGATCGAGTTAAGCCATTTCAATTGATATTTTATTGTGTGTCTTTTAATGTTGTAATGTTACACCACTGTTTCAGGTTAGGGTGAAGGTTGGCGCCTGTTAAAACGTTTAAACCCGCTGCATTTTTATGCACCTGTCCTAAGTCAGGAGCCTGTTGTTCAGTGGTTGTCGTTGGTGTGGTACATAAGTGTTTCTCGTTTCTCTTTTTTTATATAGATTAGACCGTTGGTTTTCCTGTTTGAATTGTTTTACACTAGTCATTTTGGGGGCCCTTTATAGCTTACTGTTCGGTGTGAGCTAAGGCTCCGTGTTGAATGCCGTACTTTTACCTATAATTGTTTACTTGTTTACACATTGTGACTTGGATGGATAGTTGCATGTCTCATTGGCACTCAGCATTGGCACTCATACCACATTTTCTTATTGATATAGACGCCATCTAAATTATCCATCGACATGACCTCTGAAGCCTGTCGACGGTCATTTACCCAATAATATAAACATAAATATGAATATGAATAAACAGACAAACATGTGCAATCGTATAACTAAGATTTTCTAGGTCTGTTTGATTTCATGTTATAGGTTAAAATATATGTAAATCACCGTTTTATATGTATAAAAATAATTTTGTAAGACCGGATCAGTCAACGAAATGGTTATTCCTGCTGGCTCCCTTGTTTCACTTTTAAATGTTGATATTCTTTTTATTTTTAATGAATGAACATACTGACCACATGCTAAACACATGCGTTTACCTTTCTCCACTAAAGGTCAAATTAAAGGTTGAATGAACATGGATTTTAATGAGTTGAATTATTGACTTGCAAGTCAATAATGCATCAACGATGTTTTTAGCTTTTTGACGAAACTGAACCAAATTGACTGCTTATAGTGAAATATTATTCTATATTTTGCTTTCATAAATATAAAAATAAGGAGATATGGTACAATAAGACAATTATCAACCAGAGCTAAACGATTAAAGCAATTATAGGCCACCGTATACGGACTTCAACCACATAATGAGAAAACCCCATACCATATAGTCGGCTATAAAAGGCCCCGACACAAAAATGAAAACAATTCAAACGAGAAAACTAAAGGCCTAATTTATAACAAATCAATATACGAAAACAAATATGACAGACATGCAAGGTTTGAAAAATAATCATGTTTCATTTGTTGGTCTAATTCGTAGCAGGAACATATTAGTTAGATATACTGTTCCCAGTTCTTAGCTAATGCCCTTTGACGGAAATTCAGGTTTGACAAAGTATTTTCTATTGCCGTACCTCTCCTTCTTGTTGAAATAAAAGTTTCTTCACTGAAGACATTGGTGTAATACATACGTCAAACAGACACAATGTTGTTTGCTGCGTTATCAGATGGTACTAGGTCATATTTATTATTTAGTTCTTATTCTAGAAGTTTTTTTTAATGTCTCGACATACATAGTTGACTATTTTTGCTTTTTGACACATAATAGCATGTAAACCGCATAGCGTTCTGCTGATAAACGATAGATCCGGAGGATATCGAAAGGTATGTTGAGAAAGTTTTACTAATATATATGGAATGTTGGACAACAATATGATATGTATATTATTTTTTATAGATTATAACATGCCCTTTTCCATATTGGCCCTGGTATCATCCCGAGACTCCCATATCAGCCCGAGGATGATACCAGGGTCAATATGGAAAAGTACATGTTTTAATCTATTTATCACATATTTAAGTTCCACAGAAAAGAGAAAACGTCCAATTATTACAGTTACTATTTAATTAACCACAAGAGGTAAAATCTAAAAATTTATCACATTTTCCATTAATTCTTAATATTTACTGCATACAAATTTATTGTAACATTCCCTTATTTTTGAATATGGTAATACACAAAAGCGAGAATTTGGCATAACTTGGCCAAAATCGATAATAGTTGGTTGGACCGTTTGTTACTAGTGACCATTGTAGCATAATTCTCATAATTTTCAATACAAACACCGTCATTGTTAGACTTGTTCTCCTGTCTAGATAAATGTGCATATTACATATTAATTTCATATATGTATAGAACAAGGTGATTATACATAGCGGGATCCCAGTCTACGTCATTGTTCGCCATTGTCATTAAGGACGCAATGACGTCACGTCATTGGAATCGGGCACAATAACCAATAACCACTTTTTGCCCCGGCAGTAATATGAGTAGGACAATTTTTCGGTTATTACATATGCAAAATCCAATGTTTTCGTAACAAATGTGTGATAATGTCATTTTCTTTACACTATATGGTGGGAGTGGGCACATACACAGACAGAGTTCCCACAATCACTTGAAAACTGGGACTTGTCTGGAATTCTCAGTCATTCTAGGCCGGAAATAGGAAAATATGGCAAAAATCCTAAAGAAATCAATGATTTTCAATTCGTTTGTAAGATACAGGATTTTATCATATGACAACAGATTTGTTGGCATTATTCAGTACCCAAATGTAATTCTAAGATCAGAAATTCATTTTGTTAGATTTTTCTAACCATGCTAACTGACCAATACCTTCCTTTTCTCCATTTTTTAAAATTTTTAATTGGCATGTACATGTTAAAGTTATATAAAAAACAAGGTGCGATGTTTCATATGCAAGACGAAAAGATGACGTTGCCTTAAATTCTAAATTCGACACTTCATAGTAAAAAATATAAACATTTTATGGATTAAGAATATTCGGAACGTTTCGGATTTTTTCTGATATATCTATACAAAATGGAACAAGAAACGAGAATTTTTACTTTTCTCACAGTTGACAGTTAGTTTAAACATTATTGTTGGTGGTATTGAACATTAAGTACAAGTTTAACCTGCTTTTTTTATATTGTCAATTTAATGATTGAATAAAGTATATGGTTCCATTTATACAGCAGTGTCGGTACTTCAAAGGGTTCTCAGTGTGTATAAATTATTTTGTTACAACAAATTATCCACTGCTACATAATTTTTGTACTTCTGCTTGAACCCTGATTACTAAGCTTGGGTTCTGTTATTCCTGCCTTTGGTATTTCATGTATTTCTAAACAATTACTTGAAAATGGCATAATTATTTCTTCAGATAAATCAAAGAAATATTTTACTACATCGGATACATGTCAACAATGGTCAACTTGCCAACTTGTACCCTATTTTTGCCAACTCATTCTTCTACCAGCTCGTACCTAACATTTTTTTAGCATGATTGTGTTTCATTTATTAGGTTATATTGAAAATTGAATTGTTATTTTTATTTTGCAATTGATCTACATGTACTGACAAACATGACTTGTATGATTTATCTTACTTAGTGTTTTTTTTTAAATGCAGCATAAGTCTTTAATTGTGAAGTAATTAATTCATTAGTTTTAACCCTTGTTGGTCAGTCAGGATACTACTTGTACAAGTAATCTTTATTTACTTGAAGAAGTAAATAATAATATACTTATATAAGTAAATTATAATGTTTGATTAATCTCCTTAATTTTCTCAAAATTTACTTGTATAAGTAATTTTTTACAATCGAAAAATTCTCAAGTTTTGAGGTGTAAAACATGCCTTTAACAATTTTTCTCAGGTTAGCTCATAATTTTTATTAGAGTTCAATGTTTCATCTCATTAATTCAACAAAGAAACTAATTGGGCAAAGATCTTAAGTATTTGCGCAAGGCCTTCAAAAATTGCCCCTTGGGGCTTGTAAATGAGCAGTGTTCTGAAGATAACAGACAAATGAGATTTTCATTGTCCATGAAATTACACTTAAATGATTAGTAAAGACATCTGCAAAGGACAGACAATTAAAAATTCTATTAGAGCAAAGAAGTCCTAAGAAATTCAAGAAAAGAAGATAGGATGACTTTTTTACTTGAATAAGTAAAAAAATCTGAATGTCTAAGGGACATAACTAAGCCAAAAATAATTTACCTATACAAGTAAATAAAATACACTAGTATAAGTATCCTACAAATTTACTTACATAAGTACATGTATATTAATATTTACTTCTTCAAGTCAATAAAAATTCCTTGTACAAGTAGTACCCTGACTGTTGGTAAAGAATATATTAGAACATCATCTCAAGTGTGAACGATCCATAGACATGATAGAATATTGGAAAAGGATATTTTTACAGAGTTTTATGTTGGACATATGAGTTTTTTGTGTGTTAGTGTATATATATAATGCATACCTTTCTAATCCTTTTGAAACCATAAAGCCAGCACATGAATTAAACAAAATCCAAATGTTTTAATTAACATTATTAACATGATTAACATATACTTATTTTAGTGTAGCATTTATTCCGAAATTTTTGTTTTATATACTTCTCTATCATCATGATCATAGAGAAGTATATAAAACAAAATTAGTATCATCATGATCATGTCTAAGACAATGATTATTTCTTATTAAACAAACACATTCTATTTTGTAGGTCTATTATCCACTAATTATCACTGATTAGTATATCGTATGATTATAATTACTTATAATGCATATCAAATAAATTGCCGTTCAAACATGTCAAACAATTTCATATAATCATGATAATCAAAAATTCTAATGACTAATGATTAGCATTTAATTAGCTTTGATTTGGAACAATTATGATTGCATCATATAACCAATGAAAGTTATATTTTATTTTATTTGTATGTTGCTATATTATCATGAAATTTGAAAGAAAATAACAATATAATGTATATATAGATAATAATAAAATGTTGGGTTCAAGTTTGAAGAAATACGAGTTGGTAAAAATAGGGTATGAGTTGGTTGAGTACGAGTTCTCACGTACCCACCACATCATGCACCAATAATGCAATGATCGATGAGGACTAAACAATTGTCCAAATTATACGACCGCAAAAATTTTGCGGCGTATATTGGTATCACGTCTTCTGTGTCGTCCGAAGACATTTGGTTTCAGACAATAACTTTAGTATATGTGAATAGAAATCTATGAAATTTAAACACAAGGTTTATAACCACAAAAGGAAGGTTGGGATTGATTTTGGGGTTATGGTCCTAACAGTTTAGGGATTAGAGGCCAAAAGGGGCCCAAATAAGCATTTTCTAGTTTGCAGACAATATCTTGTGGAAAGGTGTATGGATCTCTCTGAAATTAGACTACAAGTTTCCATACCACAAAGGGATTGTTAGGATTGGCTTTGAGGGTTATGGCTCAAACCATTTAGGAATAAGGGGCAAGGGGGAAACAAGGGTTTCCTGGTTAATGGACAATTACTTAAAAGTACAATGTTATGTTTGGATTACCTCCCTTTCACTGCTTTTAAATTATGTATAAAGAAATATTGTATTGTCTTGAGGTGATTAGCTGTCAATTTATTTTTAGAAGTAACTATTAAAAATGCTGATTAAGGAATATTAATTTAAGCCGTGATTATGTATGTCATTTTCTATTTTAAGACTTTTATGATGTATTTAAATGGGTAATTATGGTTGCAAACTCCATTGGAAATTTGAATTGAGATTATGACCATATCTTGAGAGAAAGATTTTTTTTTTTGAAAAGGGGTTAAAAAATTGTGTGGGGGTAAAAAGAAATTGTGGGAGGGACAACTTTTCTCATTTCAGATTTCAGAAATTAAAAGAAAATTAATTTCTTCAAATATTTTTTTTGCAATTCACAACAGCATAGTGTATTGCACAAAAGCAAAAAAAAGGGGTAAATTTTTTTTTTTTTTTGGGGGGGGGAGTCAATTCGCAACAGCATAGTGTATTGCACAAAAGCAAAAATTGAATATATAACCAATTCTAAGTTTTTGACTACAGTTATTCTGTGTCAGAAACCTATTATGTGTCAAATATTTAATTACAATCCAAATTCAGACCTGTATCAAGCGCGAATATTGTGTCCATTTTTGCCCCAACTGTTCAGGGTTGGACCTCTGCGGTCGTATCCAGCTGCGCTTGGCGAAGCAATTTATTTTGATTTGGCACTGGGTACAATTACCCACGAAAAGTAACAATAAGAAATAATTATTGTTACAATGTACTTCCAAGACTAATTGCTGAAATGTATTTCTGGCAGGGACCCGATTGCATATGGAAATTGCAGTTTACAAATATATTATTTTTTATTATTACAAAATGTACCTGCAGCAGAGACATATAGTGTTATATACATGTCTCTGTGTGCAGTTATTGTTACCTGCAAAATTTTACGTTTAAAAACAAATTTTTGAGAATTTTCCCATGTACAATTGCTCTACCAGAACATTAACATGATTAATCTCAATCACATCAAAAAGTATTTTTCCAATGAGTCTTGGAAAATGCTAAAAAAAACACAACAAAGTTATCACTGAAGAAGGACATAGTAGAAGAGAACTGTTTAGTGTACAGTATAGACGTTCATATATCAAGAGACATATGGATTATATTTCTCTGTATATATATACATGGATCAGTAGTTTGAGGACGGGTGTCTGGAGTGGTACCACCTGAAATGTGTTTGTTCTCAAAATGCCACCCAAGATTACATACTGAATCATGTGAATGTGCAGGAAGTTCCACCTAATTAAAAATCTAAATTAATTCTAATTAATCTAGATATACATGATATATATGAATTTGCTTTCAATTTATCATTGCCATGATTGCTATGTTCAATAAACATGATAAATAATTTTCTAATCATATAAATTTGTTCAAATAAGTAATTTTCGTAAGAAAAACAGGGTATTCAGGGACACGATACAAAGAGACTACAAAGTATCCCGTTCATGCCGTACACACAAAAAAGGCATAATTTGCAAATATAAAATTTTGCAGTTATTATTACCTGCAATTTCCGTATGAAATTGTGTCCTTGTCCGAATATACATTTTAATATTATCCCCATTTACCATGTTTACAAATATTCCTTGATTCAGAGACTTATATACAATGATAAAACCAATATCATTTGTCTCTGATGGATTGTATGTGTACATGTATAATATCATGAATATAGATTAAAACAAATTCTTAATTACGAATACAATGTACAAATGTATATAATTGCATGATTTATGAATTATGTATTTTCCTGTTAGTTAACACAAAAAAAACTGCATAACTGAATTAGAATAGTTATGAAAAATTCCATGCGAAACTACTTTACCAAGTATAGCCGTAAAAGACTGAACGTAAGTTTTAAATGTCAGTCGTCTTATTTCATTGATGCATCATGGCGGTAAGTCCAAGTACGAAAAGCAAAGGATATGGGGTATCCATCCATGACACAAAATCGTCAGAAGGCATCACAGTCAAAAATTAAAATAGCCTTTCAAGACCATCATAGAAAACCAAAGGATATGGGGTATCCATCCATGACACATAAATCGTCAGTTCATAATTATTTACATACCAATATGTGTTGTGAGTGTGTATTTAGAGTTTACATACCTATAGACTTACAAGGCAGTCAAATCATGTTTTATACATCATGTACATGCAAAATCCTGTTTGATGATGTCACAAGTATGAATACTTACACAAGCAAGACAGTCACCAAGAAACACAAATTCATTACAATAATTAGTCAATTGTTAAGATAGGCAGTGTATATGAATGGTAAGAGATACAATGTATGTTGTGAACATCAGAGATACAGTAACCCAACAACACAAGTTCTTAATTATATAATATGGGTAATGTCACTTGCAATTTTGTGTTATTCAATTTAAAATCAACACAATTATTTATTTTTTCAGGACATTTTTTTGTTTTCAGGATGAATAGTTAAAGTTCTAGACAAAGAAATATGAAGCACTGTACAGAAGGACGAGAACACACTATAGTCTATAAGGAATAACAAACATCTGGAATTAGAGATGGTATAGATCATATAATAGTGTAAATTCAGAAATTATTGCGTTCATTTATCATGACAATCATGTTTAT
The DNA here is from genome assembly GCA_017311375.1 of Mytilus coruscus. Taxonomy (NCBI): domain Eukaryota; kingdom Metazoa; phylum Mollusca; class Bivalvia; order Mytilida; family Mytilidae; genus Mytilus; species Mytilus coruscus. Next base: position 75,412,088 of record CM029595.1, on the reverse strand, counting down.
TATAATTTTGTGATTTTTTAAGAATGGAAAAAATGTGAAATTAATTATTACAATTTCATGAATATCTGCATACATATATATGTATCAGATATCAGAATATGAGGCGACACCAATTTGATTAATAGTTCTTTGGATTTTCCTCATGTTCCTGCACCTGTTTTGGAGAAATTGACTTTTCGATAAAATAATTATCGCTTCCGCAAATTTTTTGTCCGCATGCCCAAAATTATTTTCTACTTGAATTTTTTTTTTTCACATAGATGCTTTTCTGTGGCAAATAATGCTCCTCTTGTTTTAAACGCACGTGTGATAAATCGATTTGTAAATAAAAGGTCAAAAAACGAGATGCCAACATGCAGTTGTGTCAGCTCATTGCTGTGGACAAGTAGCCTGGGATCCTGGTTCACTGCTCGACAGTAGAGCCTATCGACGAAGTTTTAGATTGGGTCAGGATGCCAGGCTAGTGGACAAGTAGTTATTGAACACACTGTTATTTGAAATGCTTCTCTTTTTACCTTTGAAGACCTGTTCTAGGATGCAAAAATTAAAAATCTTTCGTTTGATGACCACAAACACATCAATATTTGTTAGCACCATCGTTGCCCCGATCCTTGTCTCAACAGGCATAGATTTATCTTTCTTCTGGATGAAACGAATTGTAAATTCCCATGAACTTTTTACAAAATCACAGAAGTATTTGATGTTGATGAAACCTTATATTCCCTTGTTAGTATTTTGGCATGCAAGCATAACTCTTCTTTTGTTGGGGGGGATTTAAAGATTTCCAACGAGACCAAGGTGATGCCGTATAATTTGTGATTGGCATGCTCATAATAATTAGGGGTGTGTAATTGGTTCAACCACTTCTAGTCAAGCCAAAGAGTTTTAAATGCATTACAGCTTTTAGGAGCAAAAGGAAAGAGTATTTTGCTCAGTAAGAAAAATGCATGTGAATGGGGTGACAGGTATTTTAAGGGAATATTTTAATACATTTTGATCTACATGTATAGCAATATAACTATCTTACTCAGGATGTTGTTTTAGTACAAAGCAAGAAATATTCACCTCACTCATTAGTTTGATCCTAAATATACATAAATAGTTCCAACTGGATGTCAAGCAGCCAATTAATAAAGGCAACAGTAGTATACCGCTGTTCAATAGTCATAACAAATCCGGGTAACAAACTAAAACCGAAGGAAACACATCAACTATAAGAAGAAAACAACGGAACAACAGAAACACTGAACTACAACAATAAACAATCATTACCATATAATGAAAACTATCAAATATCTTTCAGGGGCATTGTTTTGGATACATACACATATTTTGATTTTATTCAACATGTGTCATTTACCTAACTTACATACTTCCTCTTGTAAAACTGCATATGCTATGCTCCCTAAATATATATATATGGATTTGAATGAAAATTCACATAGACGAAGCTTACTTGAAGAAAATAACCAAAATTGACTAAACCACAGTGACACAAGAAAGTCTGATATGGTACTGGCACCTATAAATCAAATTATATGCATTAGAGCATCTGTTGCTCCTCGTTTTTCTAAGAAATAACCCAGTTATAACATCACACAATTTAATAAAAAAAATGTATACTGCTCGCTTCACTTGTAGAGCACTCGCCTCAAAAAAACTCATTTTCAAGTAATATATAAAACAAAAATATTTATTTCGCAGCCCCATATTTTTGGAGCTTATGTCCAAGAATTATTAATCAAAGAACTATTAATCCAATTGCATTGTTGGCATTAAAAAAAAAATTCTAAATTTGCATTAGTCAAAAATGAATTTGTTCAAATGATTGTATAACTCATGTTGCTTTTAAAATGAAAATTTGAGATATGGTGTAAACATTAAAGAGACAAAAAATGAAAATTTGAGATATGGTGTAAATATTGAAGAGACAAAAAATGAAAATTTGAGATATGGTGTAAATATTTATGGGACAAAGAATGGAAATTTGAGATATGGTGTAATCATTAAAGAGACATCAACCCAGGCAACATGATTCCAGTAAAAAAAAACATTAAGGACAGCAAATACGGTACTACATGGATTCATTATTATTCATGGATATTTGTTGGGAATTAATTTTAGTACTAATTTTCATGGATTTCATGGAATAACCATGATCCTCAAAATATAAATTTCCCATAGGTTTTGATTGCAGAATTTGTGAAAACCACAAAATCATTGTACATCCACAATTTTTTTTTCTTCTAATTCCATGAAAATTGGTACCAATTAGGAGCTACCATTTGATTTTATGGGGGCTAGGATGAAATTTGAAAAAATAGGCAGGACAGGAGTTTTGAGTTAAAAAAGGCAGGATGAGCAACTTGGTAAAAAAAAGGCAGGATGACAATTTGTGTAAAAATTCAGGATAAACTAGTAAAAAAAAGGCAGGACCGAATAGAGTAAAAATAAAAAGGCAGGACAGAGATTACAACTAAAAAAAAAGCAGGACAAAATTTTTCATCCTAGCCCCCATAAAAATCAAATGGTAGCTCCCTTAAAATCAATGAATCACAAAATTTGTCTATTTAAAATGATTAGCAAATTCTCAATACAATTCTGGCTCCAAGTCTTGAAAGTTATAATGGAATTCAAAAGATACTTTGGAAGATCTGACACTTTTTAAATCTAACAAAACCAACAACAGTAGGACAATAAACATGATAAAAAAGGAACTGATCAGTCTCTTCTGAATCCAGAAAGTTATATTATGAATATGTTACTCCTGTGAAGTCTAAAACTGTTTATTTTGGTTAGTTACAAACCTATTGAACCTTATAACAATGTATAACATGTACAATTAAATGTGTTTAATAGTGTACATTAAACATACAAATATGTGAAAGCAGTTAAAGTCATAAAGCATTGTAGCATTGATACCAATATACATATATGCAAGCTGATGTTTCAGTGTTTCATTACAGTGTCAGCAGAATGATATGGTATCTGTTGTCTTTAACAAGAAGTTTTATTATACCTGTATAAATAAGAAGATGTGGTATGAGTGCCAATGAGACAACTCTCCATCCAAGTCACAATGTATAAAAAGTTAACAATTATTGGTCAAAGTACGGCCTTCAACACGGAGCCTTGGCTCACACCGAACAGCAAGCTATAAAGGGCCCCAAAATGACTAGTGTAAAACAATTCAAACAGGAAAACCAACGGTCTAATCTATATAAAAAACGAGAAACACCTATGAACCACACCAACATACGTCAACCACCGTACAAGAGGCTCCTGACTTAGGACAGGTGCATAAAAATGCAGCATTTTTAAATGTTTTAACAGGCTCCAACCTTCACCCTAACCCGAGACAGTAGTGTAACATTACCACATAAAAAGACACACTGTACATCTTATACATCACCATTAACTTAGGTTGCTCCAATATAAATTTTAGTTCTTCAGACTTAATGGAGACAAAAATTGGTGTTAGAAAATATATTTTTGCCATAAAAGTCTAAACAAATGTAGTTAAGCAACAAAAATTTAACAGTTGACTGAATTTTAGTTGTACACAACATGACCAGCAATTTTAATTCCAGGTGTAAATCTCCAAAATTAATTTTATTGTCCTTTTATTCATATTTCACATTTGGTCAAGTCGTATAATCATGATAATATTTAAAAAGAACCTATGTACTTATTGACAACGGAATAATATAAATTGAGAACTGTTCCTTGCAATTAAATTTGAGGTTCCTTGATACATCTTTTTATAGGTGAAAAATAAACCACTTGAATATACGCACATATGGCACTTGCACATAAAATACAGATAAAAACATGCAGTTAAAACAATGCAAATATACATATCAAAATCTGTAGATAGTAGAAATTTGAAAAAATAGCAGGACAGAAGTTTTGAATTAAAAAAAAGGCAGGATGAGCAACTTGGCAAAAAAAAAAAGGCAGGATGACAATTTATGTAAAAAAAGTCAGGATAAACTAATAAAAAAAAAGGCAGGACCGAATAGAGTGAAAAATAAACAGGCAGGACAGGGATTATAATTAAAAAAAAGCAGGACAAAATTTTTCAACCTAGCCAACCATAAAAATCAAATGGTAGCTCCCTTAGACATAATATATTTCATAATATATACAGTGGATTCATCATTATTAGTTGGATACCAATTTTCGTGGATTTCATCGGTAAAGATGAATCACGAAATTAAGTGTTCCACAAATTACAAATTTTCTATAAGGTTATATGCAGTCTTTGGCAAAACCACGAAATCAAATATCCACGAAAATGCAAATTTGCCTCATTCCACGAAAAATAAATGAATTCACAATATATAGTTAATTTCTCACCTAAGATTTTAATGTTAACTTTATTTATCATTTGTAGGGAGGAAAACAAATGGTCATGAATGTCATTTTGTGTCTGTTGGTCATGATATTTGATAATGTGTCAGCCATATCTCCAGATTCAATAATGATAAGTAAGTACTTAGCATATTCTATATTGAAGTATATTCTATATTTTGTTTTGCTTCTGATTTTTGTAGCCTGAGAAAAACTTATCGGCTCTGATTTGATTGCAATGAAATGTAATGTAAATACATTTTTGTCTCGCCTGCAAATAAAGTCACAGTATGCGAGACATAGGTATTACTAACCGGCGGCGGCGTAAACTATTTGTATAAAGCTTTATATTTCAGACGGTAGAAGACCTGGATGCTTCATACCTTGTATGCAGATACCTTATGTTACAAAGATTCCGTCTGTTATATGCCCATTGTCCTTGACCTCATTTTCATTGTTCAGTGACTGCTGGAAAAAGTTACAGTTTTTTTGTCATGTGAATTTCTCACTTATTATGAGTAATAGGATAACTATATTTGGTATATGGGTTCCTTGCAACGTCTACATGTCCGTCAGACTGGGTTAACCTGACCTCGACCTCAATTCATGGATCAGTGATCAAGGTTAAAATTACGTGATTAGGTCCATTTCTCAGATATTACAAGCAGCAGGTCAACTATATGTGGTGTATGGAATGATTGTAAGGGGTACTTGTCAGACTGGCAGGTTTCCTCTGAACTTGACCACATTTTCATGGTTCATTGGTCATTGTTATATTTTTGTGTTTTGGTCTGTTTTTCAAGTACTGTAAGCAATAGGTCAACTATATTTGGTTTATGGAATGATTGTTAGGTGTTCATGTCTGTCTAGCCGTCGTCATCTGACCTTGACCTCATTTTAATGGTTTATTGGTCAATGTTAAGTTTTTGTGTTTTGGTCTGTTTTTCAAATACTAATAGCAAAGGTCAACTATAATTGGTGTATTGAATGATTGTAAGGTGTACATGTCTGTCTAACCAGTATCATCTGACCGTGACCTCATTTCATGGTTCATTGGTTTACATTAAGCTTTTGTGTTTTGGTCTTTTTTTCGATTACCATAAGCAATGGGTCAACTATATTTGGTGTATGGAATAATTGTAAGGTGTACATGTCTGTGTGACAGTTTTTATCTGACCTTGACCTCATTGTCATGGATCTTTAAGAATGTTAAGTTTATGTGATACTTGTAGTAAAACCTTTATCTTTAAGGCTTTCAACATAAAATCAATGGTCAGTAAAACAGGCAAGACATTTTAGCGTGTGCACTCTTGTTTATTTTATAAAAGTAATTATAACCAAAGATAGAAAATTAGCAATACAACTTGTTGAATGTTAAAACCACCTCATAACTTTCAACAATTTTAAAATCTTACTGTTATTGCTACTATAACCAGTGATAACTCAATAATGAGGCTTTTGTGTGAGATTTGATATCCTGTCAGAAGAATATTAGGAGGCTGCCTGGCATTAATAACAGGAAAGTTAACTTCTATTAAACAGTACTGTAGATTATTTTCATGGGTACCAATTTTCATGGATTATGGAAAACTTGCATGTTCGTGAATATTTGATTTTGTGGTTTTGCCGAAGTCTGCACACAAGCCTATAGAAAATTTGTCATTCGTTGAACATTTGATTTTGTGGTTCACCTGTACCAACAAAATCCACGAAAATTGATATCAAACAAATATTACTGAATCCACAGTACTTCTAGTTACTGATATAAATAATTAACCAATTACTAAAACTAACCAGATTCTCTTTTAAATTTGCAGGAAAAGATGATGATTGCAAATCCAGAAACTTTGTTAGGAAAAGACAGACATACATATTTACGGCATACAAAATACTCGATAAATGTAATTTTGACATAACAATACCAAGCTACTATGGAAGTAGTCAATACTGTGTGACGGTCGATCATGTGAATATTGACGAGGTTCAGTGTCCGATGGAACTGAAGATATATGAAGGATTAGTTACTTACGGAAAAACTGCTACAGTGGTGGGTAGTATATATTTATGTGTAACTTAAGAGGTAGAGTTTACCGGGTCCATTAATGTAGACCAGAGTTCTAAATATATTTTTCTCCCATCGTGGTCCTTAAAGAAAATCTGCTGGTCCTCACTATTATTTCTATTGCAAAATACCAAAATTGTGTCAGACCTTTGCAAATTTTGTTGGTAAAACATTCAAGCCACCAATTTTCGAACACTGGTGAACAATCAGTCAGCAAGATGGTTATCACTAGAAATAGGATAAATGATCACTTACTATAAACCAAGAAATTTTTGAAGATTTTATTTTTGCCTTTTGTGAGCAATTACTTATTCATCATCTTCACAAAAATCAAATGTTGTTAAACAAATATATACACGATAAAGCATTTTGCATACCAAATATAAAGAAAATAAAAATCACAAACATGTTAAATGAAGATTTTGAAATTAGCTGCAGGTAGCAGAAATAATAAAAGACAACAGTACGGAAACTAGTTTTTTGTCTCAGCTGCGATGAAAGGGATTACTATCCAGCGGTGGAGTAAACTATTTGTATGAACCTTTATATTTCAGAAGCTAGAAGACCTGGATGCTTCATACCTTGTATGCAGATACCTTATGTTACCAAGTTTCTGTCTGTCATATGTCCATTGTCCTTGACCTCATTTTCATTGTTCAGTGACTGCTTGAAAAATAATTATTTTGTCATGTGAATTTCTCACTTTTTATGAGTAATAGGATAACAACATACTTGGTATATAAGTTCCAAGCAAGGTCTACATGTCCGTCAGATAGAGTTCACCTGACCTTGAGCTCATAATATGGATTAGTGATCAAGGTTAAAGTTACTTGATTAGGTCCGTTTCTCAAATACTATAAGCAAAAGGTCAACTATATGTGGTGTATGGAATCAGAGTTAGGTGAATATGTCTGACAGGATTCATCTGACCTTGACCTCAATGTTAAGTTTATGTGATACTTGTAGTAAAACCTTTATCTTTAAGACTTTCAACATAAAATCAGTGGTCAGTAAAACAGGCGACACATTTCAACGTGTGCACTCTTGTTTAATGCATCTATAATTTAAATATTTGTCTAAATAAAGTTTTGGGCATTTAGATTTACTCTTTGTACATGTATATCAGTCTGCTGGATATTCATTCCTCCAGATTTGTTAAAGTTCACGTTTTTAATTCCTTTTTGTAGAAATTATTAATGGTTTATCACTGATGTAAAATAAAACATGGATCAAAAACATTAAAGTGGCCTAACACCAGCCAGTTTCATTTTGGTCACTATGTCCTATATTTTATATACGGTATGCTAAGTGACTCCAGTTAACATTTTTCATTTATGACCATATCTCTGAAACCTTGTTATATCATTCTCTTAAATAACTTGCTAAAAATGTTCACAGCAATTTGTTCTGCAATGCATACATTCTCAGTGGATGTATAAAGACACACCCACGTTTATTTTGATCTATAAAGAGGTTAACTCCTAACTATCCTACTGCCTGTCGATACATTTATTTTTGGCATTGCACAAGTCATGTCTTCTTTGACTGTCCATGACGTTAAAATACTAAATCCCTGGGATGTGTTTTAATTGATTTTAGTCTCTGATGCATGATTTTTATTATTAATTGTTTTGGCTTTTAACTAGCTGTCAGTAACTGCGAGTACTCTCAAATCCTACTTTCTTGTTTATTTGACCTGTTGATACTAATTGTAATGCTTTTTGTTATTAAATGTTATTCAGGGTTATATCTGGTCTATATACCAGCTTTGATAAGTGTTGGGTATTACTATAAATTTTCACTTCTTCGTACTATGAACATCAAAATTATTTATTTGTAAAATATTTCCTTTCTCCATTTGAACTGTACACGATACCTAACAACAAAATTATTTTCATTTACCTGTGTTTAAAGTAATTTCAAATGGCTGATATTTTTGTTCAAGCATATTGTTTTTCTTAAATTGTTTAACATTTCACAGCGGTATAACATGTTACTTTAATTATTCTTCCCTTAGTTTATTTATTTTGTATTTACATTGTATCATAGATCAAATTTATTTGTTCAGTGTATGTTCACTGGTGTTAATATGTCTTTTGATTGAGTTAAGCCATTTCAGTTGATATTTTATAGTGTGTCTTTCTATGTTGTGATGTTACACTATTGTTTCAGATAAGGGTGAAGGTTTGGTACCATTAAAACGTTTAAACCCGCTGCAATTGTTTGCACCTGTCCTAAGTCAGGAATCTGATGTTCAGTAGTTGTCGTTTGTTGATGTGCTTCATAAGTGTTTCTCGTTTCTCATTTTTTATATAGATTAGACCGTTGGTTTTCCCATTTGAATGGTTTTACACTAGTAATTTTTGGGGCCCTTTATAGCTTGCTGTTTGGTGTGAGCCAAGGCTCCGTGTTGAAGACCGTACTTTGACCTATAGTGGTTTACTTTTATAAATTTTGACTTGGATGGAGAGTTGTCTCATAGGCACTCATACCACATCTTCTTATATCTAATTAGTGGAACTGTCTTAACAAAAACCTTTTTTGACTTGCAAGCTCAAAATCAGTCTCCTAAAAAAAAATTAAAATATGGTTTATGAGGCCTATTTTCAGGAGTTTTACTGGCCTAACATTTTTCCTGAACTAGGTTCTAAGACTTGTGGTTTACCTTAGAACTGGTGTTAAATTTATGGGTTTTTTTCTCCCTGCCCTGTCCCCATTTGTTATATATTAGAACACACAGTTTTAAATAGTTATATCGTGATTACCTACTTTTAACATGTTTAATATACCTTCTTCTTATATAAGGGTCTGGGTTGGGGTTTACAGAATAAAGAACAATGAACCAAAAAAATAGAGAATAATGGGGTGCTAAAACATAAAAAATAGAGAAAATTGGGCAAAATATATAAAGGATAGAGAAAGATGGCCTAAAAAGTTAAATAATACTGAAATGAAGAAACCCCAATGCACACCATCTCTTATGATTTGAAGTTGCAGTTTAGAATAATTTTTTTTCTTTTTTTTCTTATCTTAGCACTTAACTTGTGATAGTCAAGTAACAACAAAAGAACCCATATGTGTGTCAGGTGTTGGAAATGGAATATTCATAGTCTTTAGAACTTACAGAAAATCTCGCTTAAGCCGAGTTCATTTGAAAGTCACGTATGGACCTATACCGAGAAGTAAGTACACTGCTGTGGATTCATTTATTTTCGTGGGTACCAATTTTCGTGGATTGCGGAAAACTTGCCTTTTCGTGGATATGTGATTTCGTGGTTTTGGCAAAGTCTGCATACAACCTGATAGAAAATTTGTAATTCGTTGAACATTTAAATTCGTGGTTCATCTGTACCCACGAAAACCACGAAAATTGATATCCAACGAATAATAATGAATCCAAAGTAAATAGTCTGTTATAAATATCTATATGAAAATAAAGAGAAGTAGTACGATTGCCATTGAGACAACTATCCACCAGAGTTCAAATGATGAAGATATTAGCAATGTTAGGTCACTGTTCCGCCTTCAACATGCAGATTATATAATTGTGGTCTTGGCTACCATTCTCATATGATCAATGAAATGTGGCCCGTTCTGCAGGCATATATTTTGTAGATTAATGAGTTGTGTTGTGTATTGTTAATCATGATCGTAAACTTGACTAAGGCATTATAGATATAAATGTGCCTGCCATTACAACTTTCTATTCAATAAACATAATTGTACATCACAATAACGTGACGTCATAAAGATAGCGGACGCACCACAAAAGGGTACATTTAACGTTAGCGCAACTCTTAACATTTTTCTTGACATTAATCGATATCAAATCAAATGATTGAATTTCACATGAATCAACATTTGAAGAAAGACCAAAAACAGCAGTACTTGTCGCAATTGTGGTGAAAGAATAATTACAGTTGTTGTATTGCTTTTCTAGCTTCGCTTCAGTATCATTGTAAAAATAATTATTATTGGGGAATTTTAATGCTTAGAATTTTTCCTTAACTTATTATCAAGAAAGTAGGATGACTGGAAAAATCACATGACTTGAAAGAAGCCTACTAAGTTGGGAACATGCCCCATCTGTTAGATGTTTTAAAAAAGTCTGTCACAGTTCAGAGTGTAAAATTGTCTAACCTACATGACCTACCTCTGCATTCTTAAATGGGAGTATAACTTGTTGAGAAACATATGTTTGGTAATCGTGGTAATAGAAATGATGAGCAGAACAAAATAATTTGCCATTGATTTGGTAGAAGTCGATGCTGAAACCATGAATTTTAAAACCCATATTGAACTGCTGTAAACTGTAAAATTTCACAAGCAAATTTTTTTTCTGACTCACATGATTTGAAAAATAATTCAAATATAGGTTAACATTTGGATCTTCTCATGCATAAACATGATAAAGACATTAAGGAACGACCATTTAACTTCAAGGCGGGGAGGGGGTATGGTTTTTCCTAAAAAGATTCTGATCCCCATTTGATGAAAAAAATATTGTGGTCAAGCAGATGACAAAAATATTCTGAATCCAGATTTTCCCCATACCTTATAGTGTTAAATTTTGAAAAAAATAATTTGATTGATAGCGTTGAAAAGTAAAAAAAAATTCTGACTCAGACAAAAACCATAACTCCCCCACCCCTCTTGAAGTTAAATGGTTGCTCCCTAAGAGTATTAGAAAATTGCAATAAAAAATCACTGTAAAGTCACCTGGAAAGGGAAAGGTGAAAATAAAGTATCCACAAAAGTTGGTTTACAGTGTTGGTCAGCATCCCCATGAAAATTTGCATCCATAGGTAAAAATTGTTGTCAACAGACCTGGAATAATAAAATGTAATTGTAATTACCGGTACTCAATTACTAAAATTTGAAATTAATTTTAGATATATATTATATACGATATATAGACTTTCATAGGGACGCTTTCTTTATACATTGGAATATTGGGTAAGATAATAAATTAATTATAAATTTGGCATATAGAAATAAGGAGAGGTATAATTGCCAATGAGACAACTATCCACAAGAGTTCAAATGAATTGGATGTAAGCATATGTTTATAATCTTTAATTTTAAGTGTAGTTGAAAATATACATTTAAACATGTTAAAATAATACTATGTCGCTTTCTGTAATTTCAGCCACGACTGTGATAACTCCAAATACATGGGAAGATGCAGGCGATCGTTTAGACATGTCTTTAAATATGGTACTAATGTTAACATTAGTTATCAGTGGAACATTTATTGTAATCATTGTATGTTATTGTTGTTGCTGTCGGAAGAGGTCTAGCAGCGGCACTGTGATACGACAGCCACAGAATAGACGATCTCCACGGCCACAAGCTGCATCTGCACCTTTGCAGCAATCTCATATTCAACCAAGTGCACCAGATCCTTATCCTCATACTTATGCTACAGGTCCACCATCTTATGATAACGTTACTAATATTCCACTGACACAGCCAACAGGTAAGTTAATTTATCTCATAATGTAAATTATTGAAGATGACCCTTGACACTAATAATGGTCACCTTTACACATTTGTATTAACCTGTAACCTTCTTAATTAGAAAAACAAACAAAATTTGATCTAAAAATATTCATAGATAAGGCTGGTGTTCATTACTGATATTATAGAAAGATCTTATAGAATTATGCAATTTCAGAACTGGCACTGGTCATTTTGTACCTTTTACATTAAAGGTTTGAAGTTTGGAGATCTATTATAGTTAATAAGAAAGAACAAAATTCAAATATGCTAGTTCTAATATCTAAAAGACTAACATCTTATGAACATTTGAAGGATAATATTTATCATTACATTTTTATTATTTTTCAATACCATGTGATTTATTTATTCAAGGGGCCAGTAAAGAGACCTTATCATATCAATGTGTACCTGATATAAAAATAAGAAAATGTGGTATGATTGCCAATTAGACAACTCTCCACAAGAGACCAGAAATTAACACATATAGGTAACAGTACAGCCTTCAACAATGAGCAAAACTCATACCACATAGTAAGCTATAAAAGGCCCTGAAATGACAAATGTAAAACTATTCAAACGAAAAAACTAATGGGCTGATTTATGTACAAAACAATAATTGAAAAACAAATATGATATACAGCAATAGATGACAACCATTAAGTTACAGGCTCCTGACTTGGGACAGGCATATCAGAATGTGGCGGGGTTAAATATGTTTGCTGGCTCCTAACCGGGACGGTTGTGTAACAGTACAACTTCAGAAAAACTATAAAAACAGTTGAAAAGGGCTTAACTCATCAGAATTTCTTTAATGTTTACATATTCTTTTTACAGCTCCACCTTTAGAATCTTTACATTACCCACATGATCCAATGATTTCTGATGCACCACCATCTTATGAGTCTGTTATACAGAACAAAATATGATTAAAGATGTTCTTCAGAGAGATGAAAGGATACAGTAGAAGATCAGACAAATAGGAAAAAAATGGTGCATTTGGATTGCCTATGGCACTATAGAAAAGTCAATGGTATCATCAATAATTTCATTTTAGTTTCAGTTCATCATAAAATCTATTGATTCTAATCCGCAAGTACTACCTATCTTTGATTTTATCAAAAATGGCAAACTTTATTTTGGAAATTTTCCAATAGTGCATGTTTTATTTATCATGTTTATGTCAATTTGAATTACAGTGTTGTATATCTTTGTGATGTTTCCTATATAAAAGTTCTACTAATGAGCTACTACATGTACAAATGCATCACTTACAAAATTCATGTATTTTTTATATTTTGGATGTGTTTATAGATTATTATCATCAACTGCAAGAGGATTTTATCTGCATTATAGCTATTTGTATGCCATTTTTGGAATTTTCAGACTTTCCCAAGAAATTTTGATATCACAAGAGAAAACGTCTAATGTCTCAGTGCAAAAGTGATTGTTGTATGATGCCAAGAAGTCAAGTGTTAAAAATCTCTGGTCAATCAAAATGTGGCTATTTTTTTTTTTTTTTTTTCTCTCTCTCTTGTCTGTCTTCGGACAAAAATGATGTAAAAATTTGTTATTTCATTCTGGTAAAAAAGTTAAATTTTACACTGGAATTGGTCAAATGTAAAATAAAAGATTTGTTGCTTTTAAAAGAAAATAGGTGAAGAATCTAGGACTACACTACATCTCAGGGGGATTTTAACATTTCTACATGTCTGTTAAAACTTAACTTCAGATATTGTAAAATTATCGAATACACAAGGTAAATTTTTTTGAAAATATAGCTTGTCCAATTCTTATGATGAAGAAAAGATAAAGAAAAGAAACGAAGTCTACTCTATGTGGTGGGAGCATGGGACTACTTGAAAATTTTACTCCAACTCCAACCGTGGACAGGTGAAAATGACACTAAATCACCTGACCTGTAGTGAATTCACATTATACCGTAACAGAAAGTGAAAAATGTAGGTATTGCTGTTTTAAGTCCCCAAAACATGTACTTGATTGAGTTTAATAACATTTGTATATATTTAATAACTATTTCAGGGGCCTCGGTGGCGAGTGGATTAAGTAGTTACTACTGTAATCACTAGCCAGTCAACACTGAGGTTGTGAGTTCGAACCCTCTCGTGCGGGTGCACTCGACTCCAATCTCAATTGACTAGGATTGTCAGTTTTCCTATCGAAGGTCGGTGGTTTTCTCCTGGCACTCCGGCTTCCTCCACCAATAAAAACTGGCCGCCACAAAATAGCCTAAATGCGGGGCTTAAAAGTGGCGTTAAAACACCGAAAATCAAATCAAATAACTATTTAATTAGGTGGATATGATATTTTTCCACTCACGATCATAGTTAAATTTTTTGAAATTTTATTGTGTTGAATTGCAAAGTGTTTTTGAAGATTAAAAAAATAAACCAGAGCACAAGAAAAATGGATTTTGAATGGATTCAAGGAGGACCAAGAATCAAGTCTCTCCTTTGTACTGATTCACTGAAATATTGTGTTCTTTTTGATGGGTAGGAATTTGAGAAAATAATTCTGGTCAATGGGAAGTTCTCAAATTAAGCTCACTTCTCCCAATCATACTTTATTTGTTATCAGATTGGCTTGACAATTCTTCATTCAATATCTAGAATTTGCAAATGGCCTTGTATCCTAACGTTTCCATGTGTTTCTGTAAATTCAAAAGAATTCTGATATTTTTATTATTGCAAAATTGCCATAGTATACTCTACTATTGGTTTTGCAAAAATTAAACTGGCATTTAAAATTTTGAATGCATTATTTTACACAGCATTTCCTGAATACACATTTACTTGTGTCCTTTTTTCAACAATCACAAAAATAAATACATGCATAAATTTCTGTATTTACAGTATTTTAAAATTATGGCACATAGTTTCTGGGAATGAAAAGATAGAATTATGTGATAGCTTGAACTAACTGTTAGTACTCTCTGACCAATTGCAATATATCGTGGGTCTCATTAGGGTCTAAGCATGACAGGGATTGGCCGATTTTTTTAAGTGTGACACATGAAAATCAAATTATTTTGCATGAAAACAGGAAGCGAAGTCGGGCAGCACCGGAAATTACAATTGCTATTATTGCAACGATAAGTGGGATACTGGATTCTGACAAAATAATAAGGGGATCCGGGATCAGACCCCTATATTGAGAGAGAAAAAGCATAATACTCAAGATAGTATATCCCTGTTGTCTTTCAAAAGTATTAAATCATTTATTAGTGATAAAAATGTAAGAAATGTTTGTTATTAGAATGTAAGAAGCACGGAAGGGGCTCCAATAGGGTACCCTTTGGTCCCAAGGTCACATCTAAAATTGCATAAGGTCACCAGGTCACTTTTAAGCAGATTTGACAGTTAAATGTTTAACAATAAACCAATGTTAAAGGTCACAGGTCCTTTTAAATGAGTCTTCAGGTCCCAAGGTGACCAGCCAAACTCCAAAGGTTGCAGGTCCAATTTGACCATGTTTGAGCAACATGTAAAAAGTCATTAACAATTGTTTCTGATCTGAAACTGAAAAGTTATTTATTTATTCTTTAAAGCATTCTTCAAGCATGCTCCAAGTATTTTTATAAAACACTCTTGTTATTACATAAAGAAGAGCTTCAATAGAGATTTACTTGGAGTATGCTTCAAGATAGCTTTTAAGAAAGTACATACAGCCTCTTAAACAAGTCCTTGTGTTGATAACCTCTTGCAAGTGTCAATATAAACAGCAGCAGTAACATTGTTGTTCTTGAAACTTAATGCATCTTAATAAATTGTTAATTCAAAAATAATTGTGTGCGTTTATTATTGCGATTATGGAAGAAAGCACAAAACTGCAAGATTAATTATTGCAATTTTAGGAAAATCTGCATACAGTTATATGTATCTGATATCAGAATGCAAGTTCCTATAATGGCGATACTCACCCAGTCGCATCATTTGCATTGATAATAACCTCCCAATAATTTCTGAACTTACAGTATATATACATAGTTATTTCTGTTGGATGTGCAGTGTTTCTTAAACTCTTTAAATCCTTATGTCAACTGAGAAATGAAGGGTTAGGTTTTTGACAATACACCTTATCGCTATTCCGGCTGACCGAGAATCTGTCCCGCTTGAACTTTTGACGTCATACAACAATCACTTTTCCATTGTGGCGTCAGATATTTTGTATTGTGACGTCAAAATTTTACGGAACATGTGTGATGTCCAGTAATGGCGGACAAATAGCGATAAGGTGTATTGGTTCAGTGACTAGTTTGTTATCTGTACTTCTAAAGACAGTTGTTGATATATATTTGTTTTTCAATGCAATCATGTTAATGTGTACATTTGTTGCAAGGCAATTAAATTAAGGGCACCAATTTAATATACATAAATTTCATGCTTGGGCAACTTCGGGTTTAAGTCACTTTTTGATTCATACTAGTAATATAGACCATTATGATAGTTAACTAAGGGATATTTTACCAGTATATTTATTATACTGCAAAATAGCATTCTGAGCCACTCTTGTGCATTAAGGTTGTCATGAATTATATTTTATGCTTGACTGGCTTGACAAATTTGCATTTATGTTTAATTTATAGTTAGCTGTGTCTACAATTTTAGTACAAAAAGCATTTATTTATATTAATTAAATTAAATCTCTTATTTCATTAATAATGAAGCTTAATGATTTATTTGATCTGCCATTTTTTAAAAGATCTGTTTTTACATAAATCTACGGAAGTTGGAATTGCATTTAATTTTTTTCAGTGTAAGCTATTGTTGTGAAAAAACATTTTGTTGGCTGTGGAATATATAAGTATGCTGAAGTTATGGTTGTACTTATAATTTTTTAATATGTATTGTTACTTTGTAAAGACTGTTTTCTACAATTAAAGAACTGTATATCATGAAATTAATTTTCATGGCAGGTTCAATTTTCCTAGTCTTTTAAGTATCTATGAATTGATTTACAAAATGATATAATATAAAGGAGAATTGTCTTAGCATGTAAATGTCTGTAGTTTATTACAGATATAATAGAAATTAATATTGGAATTTGAACGACTCATTTAAACACACATTCAACAAGGTAACAAAATTCCAATATGAGTCAATGTAAAATTGATGGTTCTAATTTGGAATGCAAAATTTTAACATTTGAAATAGTTCTAACTCTGATTCCAAGACACAAGATCTTACCTGCATACAGTATCTAGACAGAAACGGTGTATATTTTGTTAAGGTCAGATTCTTTTGAAGATTACTACAATTAATGTATGTGTACAAAATATTTTATTACTTTTTAATGTATACAGGTAAAACTTGACAATGTGCAATATGATATTTAATATTTTAATGTAGTTTTATAACTTTTCAAGTTATATTGTTTAGTATTATTTTTTGTATTTTATCCATGCCTTGATTTCAGTTGTAAGCTAGTGAAATTAGCAAAGGTCATTTGAACTATTGTGATTATTATACAGAATGTTTTTTTTTTCTTATGGGAATAAATCAAGCTTGTTATTTTCATTTATTTGTTATCATTTTGTACATTATACATGCTTTTATTTCAGTTGTAGGTCACATTATCAAAGGTCATTTGAACAATTGTGATTATTTTACAGATTGTATTTTTGTGATGTGATTAAATCAAGCTTGTTATTTTCATTTATTTGTTATCATTTTGTATTTTATACATGCTTCAAATTCATTAGTAGGTCACATAATCAAAGGTTATTTGATCTGTCGGCATTACTTTTTGTCATCATTGTGTTTGTTATAGCACAGTCAATTTGTTGACTAATTATCTTATTAGTAGGTTTTTTCCATTTTTATCAAAGCCCATAAAACAATTTTTAAATGTGTTAAAAAATTTTTAATTTAAAACGCTTGACGAAAAAGCTCTTATTAGGTATTTAACTTAACCTGTCAGAGATTAACTCAAGTTTTGTGTGAGAAATTTTCCTTATATCCCCACAAACAAATTTCCATGGCAAACAAAGTTTTGGGGTAAATAGGAATCACTCTTAGGATGTGCTCAAAGCAGTTTAATTAAATCCTACATGATAATGGGTGACATTGGAACTTACTAACATACTTCAAATATTGCAATATGTGGTAATAGTAAAATTGTCCAATGTTTGTTTTGTGGTAAATGAGGCTGTTTTATTTTTCTTGATTGTTGTTTCTGTTGGTGTTGGCTTTACTCTGATGGCCTCTCTACATATGATTCAAAATTCAATTGTTGATATCTGAAAGTGATGCAAAATTGTTAATTGATTTATTGTATTATGTTTATTTCATGTTTTGAATAAATCTGCAAAGGTCCATATTAGAAAAATAAAATATTTTTACAAGTCTTGTGTTTCTTTTGTTTTAATGAAAATGTTGAAAAAAACTTCAACATAAAATCTTTGACAGCAGTAATTCAGTCCATTTTTGGATTATAAACATTAAATGGATGATAGTAACCTTTCTTTTCTTTAACACATAACTGAAGTTTCTCTGGATTTATACCAATTTAGACCAATATTTCATTTAGATATTGATAAAATTTGGTCACCTGCAGTTTAAATCATTTGTTTCTAATAAGGCATAATAATGAGTGGGTTAAAAAATTGCTCAATTTATTTTTATGTACTGAAAGATGACGGCTTCATTATTTTATTTTTCCGAAAATTTATTTTTTGTAATTTGTATAAGCCTAATGAAATATTCAACATAGCAAATTTTCCTTTTGTACTATTAAATAAACATTTTAAAGATTGACACATCTTACAATAGTACAATGCATGTTAAGTGAAATGTAAGGGTTTGGATTACTTTGCTTATAACGGAAAGACCTTGTCATGTCTAAAATAATTATAACCCCACCCACAGAGTTGGTTGTATACTGAATTCACTTTGTCTTTTAAGTCTGTCTGTCCAACTGTCTGTTCTTCTGTCAGTACATAACTTTGCTTACGTGTTACTCTTCTTCTGTATTGAAAAGATAGCATGATTTTGGTATGAAATTTTATGAGTGAGTTTTTATACGCCCATTTACGGGCGTATAATGGTATACTGTTTGTTGTCTGTCCATCAGTTCGTCCTCAATACTTGGACAGTATCTCAAAATGCTTTCATCAATTTTCATGAAAATTAGTGAATTGTTTATATCTTTTGACGTAAGCTCCTTTTCGCTTTTTATAAATTTTGGATTTTATGTTTCGAGGTTATGTGATTTTGTTCATAAAAATGGGTGATTTTCCAGTTTTCTGACTTTTACACAAAATGATTTGAACAATTTCATGACACTTTGGTGAATTGTTAATACATATTGACATAAGATCCCTTTCAATTTTTAAAATTTCTGATTTTACATTTTGGAGTATTGGGACTTTATTCATAAAAAGGGGATTTTTCAGTTTTCGGACAATGTGAGCAGTTGTCAAGAAACATTGGTGGCTTGTTTATATCTATATAAATAAGCTCCTTTTTATAAATTTTATAAATGAAAACTGACCATTTTTCACACCTTTGACGATTATAGAATTTGATACAAAAATCAAGGCCACAAACTAAGTTAAACTTGAAGTAGCTTTACCTGTCCTAAGTCAGGAACCTGATGTTCAGTGGTTGTCGTTTGTTGATGTGGTTCATAAGTGTTTCTTGTTTCTTGTTTTTATATAGATTAGACCGTTGGTTTTCACTAGTCATTTTGGGGGCCCTTTATAGCTTGCTGTTCGGTGTGAGCCAAGGCTCTGTGTTGAAGGCCGACTTTGACCTATAATGGTTTACTTTTACAAATTGTGACTTGGATGGAGAGTTGTCTCATTGGCACTCATACCACATCTTCTTATATCTTATTATTATGCCAAATTATTCATGTTTTTAGGGGAGGGGTCTATTTGAGCAGTGCTCACAGTATTTCTAGTTGATCATATAAATTCATTTAAAGCATAAAGACGAGCTAAAAGGGCGATGGGCATATCATGCACTCATGGTGCAGCTCTTTATTCAGATCTGTAAGCCAACCAACGCTAACATGTGACCATAATTTTTAGCTCAACTGTTAGCTTTTGCCATTCCTTACTTATTTTCTGTCTGTCCATCCGTCCATTGTCTTATGTTTTTAAATCTTCTCTGAAACTACTGGGCGAACTTCACTTATTTGTTCTGAGGATATCTAGTTCAAGAATTGTATCTGAGTATTTGATCCATCAACAAGCAGGGCAGCTGTTGCTTAAAATAAAATATAGGGTAAAATGCAGTTTTGGCTTATATCTCAAATTTCCACTTGAGCAAATCTTAAAACGGTAAAATGATCAGCAGGTCAAGGTTTATCACCTGTGGAATTTTCAGAAAAAAACTGTATAACCCTACTGCTCCTAAAATATCAATTTCTAGTAAAATTCAAAGTGTTTGGCTTTATTTATCTAAAAACAGTTAGAACAAATGGTAGAATTGGTCAGCAGGTCAAGGTCTATCTACTGCCAAGTTTTCAGAAACATCAGACAACCCCTAAAATGGTTATCATCCAGTCCAAATAATTATGCCTTCATAGAAAAAAATTTAAATAGCCTTTCAAAACGTTGTAATTATTTGGACTAGTTATTATCTTAAAACTATAACAGATAGAGAAAAAATTTTAAACATTAAAAGTGACCAGAACAATAAGATCTACGAAGAAGTCAAACTTCCATGGCAGAAATCGCCCAAAGCCCCTTATAGGAGTTATTGCCTCTAAATGATGATTTTAACCTTTGCCATTTTTTTAACAATAGTTGATTGAAAGAATTTTCAATAGTAATAATTTCAATGAAATAGAATCTACAAATAAGTCAACATGGAGGAATTATCAATTGACCCTTCATATGAATTATTGCCCTTAGAGACCAATCCATTATAGTAGGACGAAATGGTAAATAACAAAGATATTAAAAACAATAAGGTCTACAAATAAGTCTACATGTCCTAAATTGTCAACTGACTTCTTTTAGGAGTTAATGCCCTTGAATGACAATTTTAACACAGTTTCATGATTTTTTTTTTTTTTTGCAGAAATAAAGATGAGAGCGACAATATATGCCCAAAATGTGAAGCAAATTTAAATAATTCAACATGGTTGAAATCGTCATTTGACCCTGAGAGGAGTTTTAGCCCTTGACGATGATTTTTTCCCATTTTTTTTTTTTTTGGCACAAACTATAATAGATGAAAATCAAAAGGTAAAATGGTCAGCACAATAAAATCTACAAATCAGTCATCATGTCCGAAATTGTCAACCGACTCCTTCTAGAAATTATTTCTTCAAATGATAAGTTTACATTTTTGCAGTTTTTTCAAAACTAAATAATTAGAGAGAAACTTTAATAATCAAGATAGATCAGCAAAATAAGATTTACACGTAAGTCTAAATGGCCAAATTGTCACACTTCTTATAGAATTTTTGCCAATAAGGTGGTACCCAACACCTTGACTAAAATAAATTTGGCTCGTTTAATTTTCATAAAATTTTGACAAAATATTTACTTTGACCCTTTGACAAAATATAAAATTTCAAAAACTTGAACCACACACTTTATCGAAAAATTTCATTGGATATATGTCATATATAGCATTTTGATAAACAATCATTTTGATCATTGAGATGCTTAACATTTCCTAACAATAGAGTGTGATTAAAACGTTCAGCTGATTTTTACATAGTTATCTCCTGTAGTGTTATGTACCACCTTAAATAACCTTTTGTTTATTTCAAAACTGTAATAGAAACGTATAAACTAAACAGTAAAATGATCTTGATACAAGACCTGCAAAATTGACACTAAATCTGATCTACGAATAAGCAAACATAACTGATAACAATAAAGGATAAAAATCAAAATCAAAAGGGTATATTTTTAGGTGAGCGATTCAGGCTCTTGGGAGCCTCTTGTTCTTAAATGAAGGCAATATAATGTTTGAGTAAGAAACGAAGTTTCTGAAGTTATCATGGTCAAACGCAGAAGACGAAGATTTTTTATTTCTCTGACAATTAATTAATTGCAACTGTCCCAATCAACCAGTTGAGCATTGAATTGTATTACTACGAAAGCTATATATACGTCTATGAATGATGCAAGCCCGGTTTGGTTGTGTCGATAATAACTTCCATATCTAGTTTAATGGAATAAGTACGGGTAATCCCAAAACTATCAGATGAAACTAAAATACAATCATTTGAACTCGAATATTTCAAGGCACATGCCTTGTAAATCAGTTACAAATCCTAAACAGTACAGAAGCATAACTGAGACAGCAACTCTCAACAAAATATAAACACCGAAGTCATATAGAGATAAACTCAGTATTAACAATAGATAAATTCTCAACTTTGATAACGATTATGGAAACAAAGCAGCCAGATTCATTAATATATTTTATATTTCGGTTGTCTGTAAATCTCAATTTATATCTGGTACTGAAATGTAATATGAAGACAATATAACCAATACATTATAATTGTATTTACTCAATGTTCACACTAAGACGGTCAAAAGAACATTCATCCAAAATATACCCCATCTTAGTGTTATAATTCCGCAGAGTATCATGACTGGTCTGTTCAATCACTGGTTATGCTAAACCTTTACGACTGAAGTCATCGAGTTTGGGGCCAATTTTACTGTCTGAAGTGTTGACTCACTGGAAGATAATGGCTTCCTTGTAATCTCGCTCCTGTGTCCATTGAGGTATTAGTATTGTGTTTTGAAAATAAGGAGGTGGTTTCCTGTCGACTTTGCGATATCAAAAGTATTCTAGGAAAGGGAGGATTCTTAAGTCCCTCTGGTTTGCATATAATAGTGATATATTTGGTAGCCTCAGCTTTCCTGACTACAGTTAACTTGTTCTTATGATTTATTTTGTATATACTAGAACACACCCGTGACATCGCGGGTCCGTGACTGAATTAAAGTACCTACACCTTATTTTAAACCTGGATTTTTAGTATTCGTATTGTCATCTGATAAAGTCGTGCTGATTACATGTATAAGGTACAGTTTTCTCTGCTTTCAAAATCTTTCTGTTTGAACCCGTCCTGGTTTTCTTACTACAGTTCCGGAAACTTCATGTGACAATGATTGAATTTAGTAGTGTTAATCCCTGTATAATGACGAAGTTCGTGTGTGATTATGACCCGTGTATGTAGCAAATCCCAAATGCACCTTTTGGTGGTGCGCCTGACAGGGGCGGAACGTACAGAGTAGGTAACAGGTGACATATACTTTTGGTATCGGTATCGGATTCGACACGGAACTTGTTAATTATTAGAAATATTAATTGTGTGGAAAACAAAGGGCCAGGAATGGTGTAATTTTAATCAACACCATTGTCCTATATTAGTTACATATAAAGTTGAATTCTTTGATTCGTCGTTTTACCCCATGCCGGCTGACAAATTGGACCTCGTTATTTTAGTATTATATAGATGTTTACTATAGCCGTGATCATACTTGTTATTGGCTTAGAGAAGAACGTTTTATAAGTGTTCATTCACCTGCGCATTACCCCATGATAACTGTTCCAATGTCAGTCTACCACATTAAAAATCCAGATATCATATCAAGATTCAAGATTACTTTGGTGTCCTTGCATTCTGCAAAGATGTTATTCAAATTTTTAGGCAATTACAACAATCACATTCTCAAAATGTTTCATTCAAGGTTTATTGGGATTTATTTTACTTTCATTTATCACAAAATCTTGTTTTAAAGTCATATGAAACTGAGATTACTATGTGTTATAGTAATCTCAGTATGAAACGAGTTTCTTGTGATTATAATTTTAAGGATATTAATGAACCAATGCATGCATATAAAATAAGGAGATGTGGTATGATTGCCAATGAGACAACTAGCCACCAGAGTTCAAATAACGAAGATTAAAGCTAAAACTAAACTAAGTTCTCTGTTCATGCATATTTTAAAATTTTTAGTAAAATCTTCCAAAATATTTTGCCTCACTCCGCTCGGCCCAATATCTTCAATTATCGGTAACTGTTACGCTCCCTTTCCAAACTACTGAATTTTCAGATATTTCATTCTTTGATTATTTGTCGAAACGTTGGCTGCTAAATAACTTGAAGTTGTAATGCCGAAGTTTACCGATCGTGACCTTGATTTACAATCAACACACAATCATGAAGCACGTGTTTTATTATTGAGATGATGGAGCGATGTTTATTTGTTTTTTTTATTAATTTGTCCGTGCGTTCCCATATGTCACTTTAAATTTGTCATACCAGTTATTAAATTGTTTGGTATATTAATTTTAATATTATCTTCCATCCACGTTTGTTTACTTTTTCTTCCATCACGGTTTTCCTTTCGCATTTGTGCTGTGCATGCGATTATCAAAATTCTAACGAGATACCTGTACCTGTGTCATGGTTAAGGTCAATACATACGGAAAAGCTGTCGGCAAATAAGAGCACGGGAAGACAATAATTCATCAACAATACATCTCTGCAGATTTGAATAAGGTAAAGCGTTTCTTATTAACATTTGAATGATCATATGACATGTATGACTCAAAGATAGATCTATTTTAATTTTCCAACCTTTTAAATCATATTGTAAAATTTCTAAAGAGATTAAAAAAAACAGAAGGAATATATGTCAGTAATTAATTAAAAAGTAGTTTTAAAAGTAGTGAGATGGTATCATATTAATATAGTGCTTTGTTTGTCTTTGTTGAAATAGTTATTTGTTTTATAGTGATTAAGATTATATTGAACACAATGTTGACTGCTGCACCCCAATTTTTGACATTTTACTTATTATGTCTATTTGTTTTGCTCACACAATATAATGGAATTCTATATGATTGTCACACAAGTGAGAGGTGTAGTTAGCTATAAAACAAGGTTTAATCCACCTTTTTCTACATAAGGAAATGCCTGTACCAAGGCAGGAATATGACAGTTGTTTTCATTCGTTTGATATGTTTGGGCTTTTAATTTTGCCATTTAATAATTAAAGGACTTTCCGTTTTGAATTTTCTTAGGAGTTCAGTATTTTTGTTATTTTACTTTTTCAATACAGAAAATATGACCATTAAATAGAGCTACCCAGATCTCTGGTCTGGCCTGCTGGCGAGGAACGTCGCAAATTGAATGCAACATATATGGATGCTTATCTGGCGACAGTGACGGTGGAATGGTAGCTTTTGCATAGACTTTAAATTTCATAATTAAGTTAGACCAGGATACTACGTAACTTAATTGTAAACGAATGCTTTAAAAATATGTTACGAAGTTTCCTTCTGGTAAAAGTCCTATACATGTCCTTGATATTATGTTCATGGTTAAGCGACTGCTAAAAACTGTATGGTTGTTTGTGAAATGATTAATTTAGTTATAATGAATAAATAAGACAAAAGAATCATTGCAAGATGAACATATCCGTCAGAGAGGGTTCGCCTGATCAAACTTGACCTCATTTCACCGTAATTTAAGTTCATGATACGTTTCTTAGCTATAGTTACTTTCAAGTTCAACAATATTTTTGTGTGGAAACGGATAAATCGGTGTTTATGTCTGTCTGGTGGGGTTCATCTGAACTTGACTTGATCCTTGAATAAAAGCAATAAAATTATACTCCCCAAAAAAATAAAATAAAAAATTCTTTTAGTCTCTGCTTTTAATTATCTATGATAATAACAAACACAAAGGAGAAGGTCCGGTAAGGGATTATTTTGGCCTAAAATTTGAAGTACATCTGATGTAACATTTTGACATTTTTAAACACTTAAGTGTCTTCTTCATTTGATTCAATTAGTTTTATGTAAAAGGTTTGAACTGATTTGGTCATTAAAGACGCCTAAATTCAGGCTTAAATATGAAAAATCTATTAAATATGAAACAAAACGTCACTTTTCAGATGGTTTTGTCTAAAATGGAAGTGACCGCATTCGTGCTCAGTCTCAACCTTTATATATGTTATGTATCATCATCAAATACAACATATATTTAAATATTAAGACTGAACACAAGTGCGGCTACTTCCATTTTAGACAAAACCGTCTAAAATTAACACACATGCTGAAATTGTGAAGATTTCAGTAATTTTGCATGAATTAATGATGCTAGTACCTGATAAATGTGCAGTGTGATGTCAAAACAGTCCATATTTATGTAATAAAAGTATTCTACTTTCAATAAATAGCTAAAAGTTTACATTTTAACAAATTTTGAAATACTATATTTTGGGGTCCGTGTAACACTTATCAATTCAAAATTTTAAAAGTTTTCAAATTTTAGTTTTTGGATTTTTGATCAAAGTTTTAAAATATCAAAATTCCAATTTTTTATTTTTTTGAAAGTTTGAAAATTTCACTAAATAATTAAAATTGTAAAATTATAAACTCCGTTTTAAAATTTAATAGTTTAGATATTTAAGCAAACTTTAATAATACTAAACTGAATGTACAGTTTTGATCATTTCGATTTTGAAAGTTTGAATGTTTTGATTTTTGATTAAAATATAGGAAAGTGGAAAGGACTAAAAGCGGATACCTGTTACAAGTGCGAAACGGAATAACAACGGAACGAAACGAAATTTGATATTTACAAAACCAAATCAAAACGAAAACAATATTTTCTGAAAACTAAATATAATATAAAACAAGAGTCCAACTTGCTTGATCTATAGGATGAAAATGTTAAATATGATTCTTTAAGTCGAAAAATTAATTAGTTAGACCTGATTTTGACACACTTTGATTCTCTAAATAAATGAACAACGTTCAGGGCCGTGTCATCGAAAGTGTCCCAAGATTTGTCTTAAGATATATCTTAGGACAAATTATAGGACAGTCTTAGGACTGTCTTATGATATATCTCAGACTGTACATCGAAGGTATCCTAAGATAATCTTAACAAAGATGTCTATCGTGCAGTCCTAAGTGCAATTGTCTAGTTGCCGTATAATGATGACATATCTTAGTCCTAAGACACCTTCGATGACACGGCCCCAGGACGGTATCAAATTAACAATAAATACAAAAGGAAGGTCCTGTAATAGAATCCGTTCAGGATGAAGGTCGGCAAACTTTAGATCGTCACTGGGAAATGAGGGTATATTGGATAGGGACAGAAATTTTGCCTTGCAACAGGCAACCAACGAGTTGTTGCAGGAGTTCTTAACGTGCAGAGAGCGTGGCACTCTCACTACACGCCCTATTCTGACTGGACGTAGCTGCATACTCGTACTTTGCTCAAAGTTGATTGTCGTACGATAAGTTTCAAATGCGCAAATAACAAATACAGAACTATCTCTTGATAAAAAAATCAAATATCCCGTTTCCTTTTATTCACCATATAAAAACAGAGGTGGATTTAGGGGGCAGGGGGGCCGCCAACCCCTAATGGTGCTACATATTTGATAAATGCATATACTTTTTACAAGCATCCGTCCAAACGTTGGCTAACTAGGCCTCGTCCTTTTCAAATTCCTGGATCCGCACCTGAAAAATGTGCCATTATTGAAGCCCCTCGTGGAGGTATCCAAGTCAAATATATAGACAAATACTATTAATAACCACATTTAGAGCAGTAATCACAAAGTTGACAAATAATTTCTGCTTGCTGTTCATTTATTTAGAGAATCAAAGTGTGTCAAAATCAGGTCTAACTAATTAATTTTTCGACTTAAAGAATCATATTTATCATTTTCATCCTGTAGATCAAGCAAGTTAGACTCTTGTTTTATATTATATTTAGTTTTTCAGAAAATATTGTTTTCGTTTTGGTTTGGTTTTGTAAATTTCATTTCGTTTCGTTCTGTTGTTATTCTGTTTCGCACTTGTAACAGGTGTCCACTTTTAGTCCTTTCCCTTTCCTATATTTTAATCAAAAATCAAAACATTCAAACTTTCAAATATTGAAATGATCAAAACTGTGCATTCAGTTTAGTATTATTAAAGTTTGCTTAAATATCTAAACTATCAAATTTTAAAACGGAGTTTATAATTTTAAAATTTTAATTGTTTGGTGAAATTTTCAAAATTTCAAAAAAATAAAAATTTGGAATTTTGATATTTTAAAACTTTGATCAAAATCCAAAACCTAAAATTTGAAAACTTTTAAAATTTTGAATTGATAAGTGTTACACGGACCTTTGGGGACAAAAGGGTCTTACCGGGCCTACTCCTTTGATAATGAACAATGACAACATAGTAAAACTGACAATAATAGCAGATTTGACAATAAAAGTTTATTTAAAACGAGCAAGCATGATGATCCATGAAGTTTTGTATATAAAAAGTACATTTCGTTCTTATTTTATTTTTTTATTTTTTGGTGGTTTGTTGGACCACTCATTAATAGCCTCCTTTACAAAATATCCGGAAAATGGAAAAGACAGTTTTCCACCTTGATTTTCTTAACTTTATGACCCCAAAAGGTATAAAAGACAGCTATATTACACTTTTGCCCTGGATTTTAATAATATTTCTCTTCTCGTGCATATGTACAGGTGAATCTGTCAATTCGTCAGTCTGTCAGTCAGCTGTTCAAACACCTTCTCTCGGACATCTGTCATACTTTTCACATGCAGTGACTAGTATAATTTTCAGCTTAAATTTTCAAAACTAAAAACTAAAATCTTCAAAAGAAAATGTTAATATTACTGTGGCCTTGATAACATAAAATGTGACATCATCATGGCCTCGATAACATTAAGGTTCATAACAAATGGACAAAATGGCTGTATTTACCACAGGTACTTGTGGACAGGATACCCTTTGGTGCCCTGAGTGGGAATATCCCGAATGACCCCCATGTAGTTTAATTTTGATTTATTTTTATTAAACGTTTATTTAAATTGTTTACATTGGTGAAAACAATTTAAATAAACGTTTAATAAAAATAAATCAAAATTAAACTACATGGGGGTCGTCGATATTCCCACTCAGGAGCACCCAAAGGGTATCCTGTCCACAAGTACCTGTGGTATTTACACCTCAAAACTACTCTTGAGTACAGACTTAGCTGTCCAGTCTGAACAGTTTTAAGGACTGTCATTTACTAGATAAATAAAAGTTAAATACATTTTGTGTTTCAGAAAGATAAAATCTTTTTTTTTTATTTTGATGGGCATTTTTTCTGTTCCTGCAGGAGGTGTTAAATTAAGGCAGTGGCTATTTTGCGGCTCGGCTAAATAGGACATAGCTGCATACTCGTACTTTGCTCAAAGTTGATTGTCGTACGATAAGTTTCAAATGCGCAAATAACAAATACGGAACTACCCTTGATAAAAAAAAATCAAATATCCCGTTTCCTTTTATTCACCATATAAAACAGAGGTGGATTCAGGGGCAGGGGCCGCCAACCCCTAATGGTGCTACATATTTGATAAATGCATATACTTTTACAAGCATCCGTCCAAACGTTGACCAACTAGGCCTCGTCCTTTTCAAATTCCTGGATCCGCACCTGAAAATGTGCCATTATTGAAGCCCCTCGTGGAGGTATCCAAGTCAAATATACAGACATATACTATTAATAACCACATTTAGAGCAGTAATCACAAAGTTGACAAATAATTTCTGCTTGCTGTTCATTTATTTAGAGAATCAAAGTGTGTCAAAATCAGGTCTAACTAATTAATTTTTCGACTTAAAGAATCATATTTATCATTTTCATCCTGTAGATCAAGCAAGTTAGACTCTTGTTTTATATTATATTTAGTTTTTCAGAAAATATTGTTTTCGTTTTGATTTGGTTTTGTAAATTTCATTTCGTTTCGTTCCGTTGTTATTCCGTTTCGCACTTGTAACAGGTGTCCACTTTTTAGTCCTTTTACCCTTTCCTATATTTTAATCAAAAATCAAAACATTCAAACTTTCAAAAATCGAAATGATCAAAACTATGCATTCAGTTTAGTATTATTAAATTTTGCTTAAATATCTAAACTATCAAATTTTAAAACGGAGTTTATAATTTTAAAATTTTAATTGTTTGGTGAAATTTTCAAAATTTCAAAAAATAAAAATTTGGAATTTTGATATTTTAAAACTTTGATCAAAATCCAAAACCTAAAATTTGAAAACTTTTAAAATTTTGAATTGATAAGTGTTACACGGACCTTTGGGGACAAAAGGGTCTTACCGGGCCTACTCCTTTGATAATGAACAATGACAACATAGTAAAACTGACAATAATAGCAGATTTGACAATAAAAGTTTATTTAAAACGAGCAAGCATGATGATCCATGAAGTTTTGTATATAAAAAGTACATTTCGTTCTTATTTTATTTTTTATTTTTTGGTGGTTTGTTGGACCACTCATTAATAGTCTCCCTTTACAAAATATCCGGAAAATGGAAAAAGGCAGTTTTCCACCTTGATTTTCTTAACTTCTTGATCCCAAAAGGTATTAAAAGGAATGCCATATTACACTTTTGCCCAGGATTTTAATAATATTTCTCTCTCGTGCATATGTACAGGTGAATCTGTCAATTCGTCAGTCTGTCAGTCAGCTGTTCAAACACCTTCTCTCGGACATCTGTCATACTTTTCACATGCAGTGACTAGTATAATTTTCAGCTTAAATTTTCAAAACTAAAAACTAAAATCTTCAAAAGAAAATGTTAATATTACTGTGGCCTTGATAACATAAAATGTGACATCATCATGGCCTCGATAACATTAAGGTTCATAACAAATGGACAAAATGGCTGATTTACCACAGGTACTTAGGACAGGATACTTTGGTGCCTTGAGTGAATATCGAATGACGATGTAGTTTATTTGATTTATTTTTATTAACGTTTATTTAAATTGTTTACATTGGTGAAAACAATTTAAATAAACGCTTAATAAAAATAAATCAAAATTAAACTACATGGGGGTCATTCGGGATATTCCCACTCAGGAGCACCCAAAGGGTATCCTGTCCACAAGTACCTGTGGTATTTACACCTCAAAACTACTCTTGAGTACAGACTTAGCTGTCCAGTCTGAACAGTTTTAAGGACTGTCATTTACTAGATAAATAAAAGTTAAATACATTTTGTGTTTCAGAAAGATAAAATCTTTTTTTTTATTTTGATGGGCATTTTTTCTGTTCCTGCAGGAGGTGTTAAATTAAGGCAGTGGCTATTTTGCCGGCCCGCTAAATAGCCTCTTACTCTTAGGGGCTATTTTATTGGCTCCAACAAAATAGCCTCCTTGGCGCTTTTAATAGGATTTATATAGAGTTTTGCTATTTTGCCGGTCTTTAAGATTAAAAAGAAGTACATGTATATAAATTAAGAATAGAAAAAATATAGAAACATACACTTTAATAAGAAATCTCTAAACAAATATGTCTTCTTTAAAACATTTATACAAAGCGTGCTATTAAAATTGATTCTCTTTGTTGAATAAGAAGTCTCTAAATGTGTCTTTTTAAAACATTTTTAAAAAGCATAAATATTAAAATTTATATTCTTTATATATATATATATATATAGGAAGTCTGTAAAAAATATGTCTTTTAAAAAAGATATAATACACATTAAGCAAAGCATGCAAACCCATATAAAATTGATATTCTAATTAAAACTTTTAATTAGAATATCCTATTAGTTTTGAAATAAAAAGTAACATTCAACAACCTTAAAATGCTTTACAAGCGTTACAAAACCAGTCCCTTGTTTTTGGTTCATTTTTTAGTCTGGCACAAGAAAGATGCTGCCACTGCAGACATGAACTGCACATAACATTGTTTCTTTTGCATCTGAATCACTTTCATACTTTTGCAAAAATGCAGATATATACATTATTTTCAACTTTCATAGAATAAATGCTGTCAATAGATTTCCATGCATCGCCTGTACAATATTTCTTTATTAATCTTAAAACTTGATTGCACCGGAGGCTAGATAATTGTTAAAGTTTTTGTTTGGTGCCCTGGTTTTCGTGAATTTTATATATAGTCCTCGAATCACGCTTTCACAAGTTTTACATAGTTGTTGTTTTCAAAGTGCTCCAAAACTTGCTGTAGTTCTTCATATAAGTCGAATTTAGCGTTTAATTCAAGTTTGTTTGATAAAAATTGTTGTCTTCCATTTTCGAACGCCAATGTTCAACAGGAATTAACGTATGTACATGTAATTTAATGAGTGCAGTTCACCAAAAGTGAATTAATCAGACACTGAAGGCAAAGCAAAGACTTAAAGGTTATTGACATCTAGCCACATATATCATTTGTGCATAAATAGTTTCAATAAAATTTTATTTCATATAGTCTGATTAAAATCTGAAATAAGACCGCAAAATAGCAAAACTCTATATAAATTGCTATTTTGTTAGAGCCGCAAAATAGCCAAGGAGACTATTTTGTGGGAGCGGGTAAATAGACATAAGTGGCTATTTTGCCAGAGCCGCAAAATAGCCACTGCCTTAAAATAAACTAAGATGGATTAAATCTTTGAGATGCTCCTCTCAGGTAACAACTGTATTGTATTGTATTGATTGTCCTTGATTGACATGGACAATATAAGTACAATAGATATCTACACAACAATAGGTAAGTTAGTAAAGGGTGTAACTGAGGAGACAGTATAAAATTTCAGGTGTTTGTTTATTTTACGCCAACAGCAGGAACGGAAAAATCCCCATCAAAATCAAAAAGATTTTATCTTTCTGAAACAAAAATACACTTAAATTTTATATACTCTACACAGCTAGTTATTGATGTTTTTTCTTCAAAACTTAAATAAAAAACATTGACAATGAATGAGGCCAATACCCAAGCTGTTGTTTAATCATGAGAAAATTAGAAGCAATTAAGGTAATATTTCAGGAAAGTTTAAACAGCATTAAACCAACAATCATGCAAAATGCTCAACTAGTTAAAACATGCATAACAAATATCAAATAGTTTAATAGATATAAGAAGATGTGGTATGAGTGCCAATGAGACAACTCTCCATCCAAGTCAAAATTTATAAATGTAAACCATTATAGGTCAAAGTACGGTCTTCAACACGGAGCCTAGGCTCACACCGAACAGTAAGCTATAAAGGGCCCCAAAATTACTAGTGTAAAACCATTCAAACGGGAAAACCAACGGTCTAATCTATATAAAAACGAAATGAGAAACACTTATGAACCACATCAACAAACGACAACTACTGAACATCAGATTCCTGACTTAGGACAGGTGCAAACAAATGCAGCGGGTTTAAACGCTTTTAATGGTACCAAACCTTCACCTTTTTCTGAAACAATAGTGTAACATCACAACATAGAAAGACACACTATAAAATATCAACTGAAATAGCTTAATACCTTGAATACACAGTTTAACGGAAAAAAATACATACAGAAACACCCAAAATGTTAATAAGTCAATATTTCTGGACAACCCTTCTTTATTTTAATCTTTTGCTTAAAATACTGAAAAAGGTATATGTTCAACATATTCAACATGGGTGCCGAAATGACTACATTGGGTGCCAATTAAACCAGGTGCCGATTTGACTAGGTGCCGATTTGACTATACCAGGTGCCGATTTGACTAGAATTCCTTCAGGGTTCTCACTTAAACGAGTTCATGAGTCTGGGGCTCATGAATATCTGTCTGGACTTATCATTTTCAAAACTGGTGAGCCCAAAATGCATGAAGAGTGTAAAGGTTTTAAGTTCCAACTGAGCACACATACCATTTCATAGCAAAAGTTAAAAATATCCAAATTTGATGCCATTTCCTTGCTCTATTTTGTCATGGAGACTGAAATAATACATGTAGCAATAAAAATTTTCTTCTCACTGTTAGCAAAAACTATATAGTCCCAGGACTTGAAAACTATAGAAGATAAACAGAAACCATGAACACCTTAAAATTATTACCGTACACGATTTAACAAAATGTAAATAAATATGAATGAAACCATCGGTTAACTCTTTAAAGGAGTTCTGGTCCTTAAATGAAGATTTATGTTGTGCATGCAACAGATGCTATCCCTGTGGCACATAGCTATGGCTATACTTATAATATTTAGAAGTAAAAGGAGCTGGATAATTCATATTATGTGTACAGTTGCCTTATGAATGATTAAGTCTGCCACATTGTTGCACATAAAACTGCATACAACACACACAAACATGACAAATCAAATTCCTGAAGTTAAATTTTTAATTGAGAAAAATGACACATATATCTATATCTCAAATTTATAGTCTTAATTAGTCCCCTACCAACGAAGTCAAAGGGGACTTTAGGTTTGCACTCTGTCCGTCTGTCTGTCTGTCTGTCTGTCCATCTGTCAGTCCTGCAAATCTGTTTTTCACACTTTTTTCTTCATGCTTGATGATAATGATTTGATATTTGGTGTATTGTTTTATCATGACAAGTTACAAATCAAGTTCGAATTTTGTTCGGTCTGATGATTTTGTGCAGAGTTATGGTCCTTTGACTTGGAAAATTCACTAAAATAATCAGTTTTCCGCACTTTTTGGTCATTCTTGAAGATATTGATTTGATAAATTGTATATAGTTTTATCATGACAAGTTACAGTTCAAATTTGAATTTTGTTCCGGTCTGATGATTTTGTGCAGAGTTATGGTCCTTGGACTTAGAAAATTCACTTAAATAATCAGTTTTCAACACTTTTTCGTCATGCTTGAAGATATTGACTTGATATTTGTTATATAATTTAGAACATGACAAGTTATAGATCAAGTTAGAGTTTTGTTCCAATACAATGAATTTTTAACTGGTAGGGGACTATGTAATGCCATGCAGTACTCACAGAATGCTTGTTATCAATAAAAGCAGTATTACACCATATGAAATAGAGTTTTATGGCCCGCAACAAAGTTGTCGGGGCCATATAGTTTACCCTTGTCCGTCATTCTGTCATTCCGTCATTCCGTCATTCCGTCATTCCCTCATTCCGTCATTCCGCAACAAACCATTATACGGAGTTTTTTCTAAACGCCTTCAGATATTGGGCTGATTTTGGTATGTGAGTTAACCATGATGAGTTACAGATCAAGTTTAAGTTTTGTTCCGCTCCGCTAATTTTTGCCGAAATTACAGGCTTTGGACTTTGAAAATTGTTGAAAATCACAGTTATACGGACTTTTTCTAAACACCTTCAGATATTAGACTGATTTTTGGTATATGAGTTAAGCATGATGAGTTACAGATCAAGTGTAAGTTTGTTCCGCTCCGCTAATTTTTGTCTCAATTATGGGCTTTGGACTTGATTAATTGTTGAAAATTACAGTTATACAGACTTTTTTCTAAACGCCTTCAGATATTGGGCTGATTTTTGGTATGTTAGTTAACCATGATGAGTTACAGATCAAGTTTAAGTTTCGTTCGCTCCGCTAATTTTTGCCAAATTACGGGCTTTGGACTTTGAAAATTGTTGAAAATCAGTTATACAGACTTTTTTCTAATCGCCTTCAGATATTGGGCTGATTTTGGTATGTTAGTTAACCATGATGCGTTACAGATCAAGTTTAAGTTTCGTTCCGCTCCGCTAATTTTTGCGAAATTGCAGGCTTTGGACTTTGATTAATTGTTGTAAATCACAGTTATGCAGACTTTTTTCTAAACACCTTCAGATATTGTGCTGATTTTTGTATGTGAGTTAACCATGATGAGTTACAGATAAAGTTTAAGTTTAGTTCCGCTCCGCTAATTTTGCCAAAATTAAGGGTTTTAGACTTTGAAAATTGTTGAAATCACAGTTATACAGACTATTTTTCTATACGCCTTCAGATTATGAGCTGTTTTTGATATGTGAGACTACCGTGATGAGTTACAGATCAAGTTTATGTTTCGTTCCGCTATACTGATTTTTCATGTCGTTTCAACACATCTTGTTAGATCTGCAGTACATCCACTTCCTGTTTGCTGATAGTTTGAAATTTAATTACTCATTGATCAATGAAATTTTTCATCAAACTAGTATTGGTCTTGAGAGCTGGATACTATCCATGCATGTTTGTGTCCACATGTGTTGTTGAAATTGCAGATTTTTCAACTTTTGAGACGGGCCATTCGTGTCGTTCCGACACATCTAGTTGAGTAATATATATCTATAGGTTTTCAGGTTCTTATTGAGTTTATTTTTTTGAATTTTCAGGAAATGTGTATCTTAAAAGTAACTTCAAAATTGCTACCAGAATGCTTATAGATATTTCTAAAATAAGACAAATGAGATTTTCATTGTCCAATTAAGCAGTCAACTAAAGTAAAGTAATCAAAGAAATTCAAGAAAATAAGAATATATGACTTGTTTGCTTATGTAAAAAATGTATCTTAATGACTAAGACAAATGAGATTTTCATTGTCCAATTAAGCAGTCAACTAAAGTAAAGTAAGAAAGAAATTCAAGAAAATAAGAATATATGACTTGTTTGCTTATGTAAAAAATGTATCTTAATGACTAAGGAGATCGATCTACCACCAAAATTATTTACCTGTACTAGAAAATAAAAAAAACTTGTATAAGTACAGGGTTTACCACCTCATTGACAGTCTTTAGCAATTAACAAGTGTCTATACCTTATGTCATGTAGCTATAGTTAATAATCTTGTGTTTAGAAATATTGTGAATCACGTGCACCATAGACCATGTAGACTGTCAGATATATCTTATAAAATTAAGTATAGGATCTTTTTAATTATTTTTGTAGGTTAAAAATGGACATAGAAGCTGAAGATGGAGCCCAAAGCCTTTTCAGCAGACACCATGATTTTAGTGACAACAGTCGACTGTCAGATTATTCCAGTCCAGAACATTCAGAAAGTTTAATCACCAATTTTGAAACCTTCCGTATTGAAGGAGGTTACAGTGATGTCACTCTAGTTGTAGATGGAAAACACTTCCCCTGCCATAGAGTCATTCTAGCAGCGGGCTCAAGATATTTCAAATCAATGTTTAGTTCAGGAATGGAGGAATGCCGGAAAAACAAAATTGATCTTCAACAGGTTGATTCGAACGTTTTTGAATATGTTCTCCATTTTATTTACACTGGACGTGTACAGATCACTACGTCAATATTACAGGATTTATTCCAGCAGGCTTACATGTTTCAGATCGAACCATTAGTGAATCTATGTGTTAAATTTTTCAAAGAGAATATGAATGAGTCTAATTGTCTTGCAGCCTTGATGTTAGCTGATACTCATGCACATTCTCAGCTGTATGAAATTTCAAAAGAACTTGCATGTTTTCATTTCAGAACTATAGTTAACGATGAAGATTTCTGTCGATTATCGCTACAGTGTGTCATGGATGTTCTTTGTGACCGAAGGCTGAGATGTGATGGAGAGCATCAAGTTTTTGAAATGGCCATAAAATGGTTAGATGCTGATGGGAATGAAGGAAGGAGGAAGAATTTTAGGTTTAAAATTTTAGAGGCTGTAAAGTTTCCAATGATAAGGAAAGAATACTTGCTTGACATTGTTTCAAAATCTCCTCATGTTATGCAAGATGAAAAAGGACTGAAGCTTTATGAAGATGCTATTACATATCACATGGTTCCAAGCAGACGACATATGCTAAATAGCTTTCAGATCACTCCAAGGTTGACCAGTTCTAACCATGAAACTGCAATTTTACTTGGTGGAAGGCTGGCAGATGGTCTAAGCATTGATGTAGAAAGTTTTAGATCTGATACTGGAGAATTTACTTCATTGAAGCCACTGCCATTTAAAAAGCGCAATGAATTCACTGCCAGTGTGATTGGAAATGACATATATGTATCAGGGGGTTTAAGAAGTGCTGAATTCTGGAAATATGACTCTGGATTTGAGACTTGGTTAAGAGGACCAAGTTTACAAACTGCCAGAAGACGTCATGCTATGGCTGCCCAGCAGGATAGTTTATATGTCCTCGGTGGATTTGATGAAGATATGGTCTTAAAGTCAGTTGAAAAATGGACAAATGGATGTTCTTGGAAGCAAGCTGGTAGTCTGTGCCATGCTGTTGAGAACATGGGGTTTGTGGCCCATGATAAGCATATATATTTATTTGGTGGTAAGAACAATGACGAAATTGTAACCAATACAGTTCAGTGTTTTGACACAACTACGGAAACATGTACCATACTGTCACAACCACTGCCGGCATGTGATATGTGTCTTGGTAGCACTGTTCTCAACAAACAGATTTATGTAATAGGACTTGAAGGAGCATTTCGTTATACACCTGAAACGGAAATTTGGGAAATTTTACCAGAACTGATATGTCCAAGAGACTTTGTTAGCGTGGCTGTTATTGATGAGAAATTGTACACATTTGGAGGGAGACGACGTGGGGCTAAAGACAGACTATACACAGATATAATTGAGTGCTTTGACCCTAAAAAGAATGCTTGGGAAAAAGTAGGAACAATTCCAGTACCTATGTATTCATATGGCTGTGTTCGCATTTTCTTGAATGAAAAGCCTCATTCTGACTAAAATTATTAATGTGTACATTATGTAGTGCTTTTTTCACTGTCCAATGTTAATAAAAAAAAAAAAAAACTTTTTTAAAACAATGAAGACCTTTTTTTTTTTTCACTGATTAATTAATTTTACAACTTTATTCTATCTGTTTCTGTCCAGATTGACTGATCATTAAGCATGTTAAGGGCTAGAAATTAAATTTATTCACAAGCAATATTGCTTGTTAATAGTAATTTAGCTGGAAAAATAATTTGTCTTGATTAGCAGACAACTGTTCATTTACAATCTGAAAGATATTTTTATTATTGAACTGTCCATCGAATTCAAACTCCTTGACCCAGTATGTTTATTCTATGTATACAATATGTTTAATTGGACTTCGACAGAAAACATGTCTTTAAATTGCTGAATCATGACATATACAAAATGTAATGTTTTATATATACACCATGTGTACACTGATTTCAGAACCTATAATTTTCATTCTCAGAGAAGTTTATTGCAAAGCATGTAAAGTAATTTTACGTAGAATAATTTCAATTAATATAAGATATGTTGTTTAGAGATTAAATGTTTTAAAGTCAGTGTCGGATACATCTACATGACCTTTGCAATGGAAAGGTTCATGAATCCTTAAAATTTAATTGGTTTTAACCATGTTAACTATGGGTTATTTTTTTCTTTTTTTACCATATTAAATTTTTCTTTGGATTTTGATATATACATATACTGTTATTTATTTGTTGTGTAGAAATTCCAGAAGGTAACATACTATTATTATAATGTCCATGCTATTGTGATGCAAATTGTTATGTTGTCATAACATTGCCAAGGATCTAAATGTATCACACCTAAGTTCATTGTTAAAATGACCTAGGCCAAAACCTCTTATACATATGTACTACAATAATGTTTTATTATAATTGATCAAAAAGGTATTGTCAATAGTATTTGTTTATCTACAGGGTTCAGAATCAGAATTTGTAAAAGTTACTGGTCTCTCAGTATAAAAGATTCTTAATAATATACTTATAGGATTTTCATCGGTTGTAGAACAATTTTACATATACATGTATATAATTATATGTTGTGTACAAGTTATCATTTTGTACAATTATGATTTGTACAAATAAAATGTACAAAGCATTAATTTGTATTTTGTACAAATTCTAATTTGTACAAAAAGTGCTTGTACAAATTACAATTTGTACAAAATGTGACTTTAATTCACTTATAATTTGTACAATAATTTATTGCATGGATTTGGGTAAAAAGCACTGATACACAATATAGAATTTTATTTAATTAAAATAATGACCACACAATAAACATTATTCAGAAAATACAAAAGTACATGTAGTTCTTAACATTTGTTTGAGAATGTGAGTGAATTATGGCATGGGAATTGCACATTTTTGCTTTTACATTCTCAGGAACCCTTGTTGTGAATATACATGTGACTTTAACATTTAACAGCTTCAACTTGATTTCTAGACAAATATCCTTTTAAAATTCCAACAGCTGTTACCCAAAATCTCGAGATTCAACAATTACGCATAAGAGATTTCGA
This sequence comes from Mytilus coruscus, assembly GCA_017311375.1. Lineage (NCBI taxonomy): Eukaryota > Metazoa > Mollusca > Bivalvia > Mytilida > Mytilidae > Mytilus > Mytilus coruscus. The sequence continues at coordinate 75,372,172 of CM029595.1, read as the reverse complement.
GGATCAGTTGGCAAGCTAAGATCATACTGCGGAATATGTAAAATGACATTATCCCTCCACAGCAAGTTCTGATAATTTTGGTTCAAATTCCTGGTAAGATATTCAGCTTGGATCTGTTGGCATGACATCACACACATCCTGGCACTTATGATAAGCTTGTCCTTGATGTACATATGATTGTGCTTTGATGTTCTGCTGAATAGTTTAAAATGTACAAGAAGAATTTAATACAAAATGCTTCCTCAAGGCAATTAAAATTTTTACTGTTAAAATATATAAAAGGCCATTATTTCTATCATGTTAAATTATATATCAAATATCCTTTGTACAAATTATAAGTGAATTTTAGTCAAATTTTGAACAAATTGTAATTTGTACAAACATTTTTGGACAAATTATAATTTGTACAATTTTTTATACAAATTATAATTTGTACAAAATGATAACTTGTACACACATATATCATTAAAAAATGTTACTCAGTGCTATACATGCTTATCCATTACTGTGAATATGAGTTTGATATATCATTGCAAATTTTATATGTTTTTTCCGTAAAATTTTGCATCGTTAAACACTCTAACATTGGGACAAATGGCAATGAGACATCTATCCATCAAATTGGCTTTGCTAGCACTGCTGACAGAATCTTAATTTTGTTTAAGAATGTTCATGTTATATATTTTTTGTTGAGTGCAACATTTTGACACTGGAGCAAGACATCGTGATCTTAAATTCTACTGCCAACATGTTACAAGTTCAGTCTATGGTTAAAGTCGATTTAGACATCAATCACTTTGTCAAACCTGCATGGAACTTTACAATACTTGAACAGAAGCTTTTTATCATCAAAAACTAAATCCAGAGCAAAATTTGAAAAAAATTTTTTCCATTTTTGTGGAGCCTGTGACTTTTGTCGCAGAAAGCTCGACATAGGGATAGTGATCTGGCGGCGGCGTTAACTAACTTCTTAAAAGCTTTATATTTTAGAAGGTGGAAGATCTGGATGCTTCATACTTTGTATATAGATGCCTTATGTTACTAAGTAAAAAAGTTAAGATTTTTGTAATGTTAATTTCTCTCTTATTATGAGTAATAGGATAACTATATTTGGTATGTGCGTACCTTGCAAGGTCCTCATGCTCGTCAGTAAGTTTTCACTTGACCTCGACCTCATTTCATGGATCAGTGAACAAGGTTATGTTTTGGTGGTCAAGTCCATATCTCAGATACTATATGCAATAGGTCTAGTTTATTTGGTGTATGGAAGGATTGTAAGGTATACATGTTCAACTGGCAGGTGTCATCTGGCCTTGACCTCATTTTCATGGTTCAGTGGTTATAGTTAAGTTTTTTGTGTTTTGGTCTGTTTTTCTTATACTATATGCAATAGATCAACTATATTTGGTGTATGGAAATATTTTATGATGTACATGTCAGTCTCGCAGGTTTTATTTGACCTTGACCTCATTTTCACGGTTCATTGGTCAATGTTTAGTTTTCTTGGTTAAGTCTGTTTCTAAGAAACTATAAGGTCAACTATATTTGTTGTATGGAAGGATTGTAAGCTGTACATGTCTGCCTGGCATGGTTCATCTGACCTTGACCTCATTTTCATGGTTCATTGGTCAATGTTTAGTTTTCTTGGTTAAGTCTGTTTCTTAGAAACTATAAGGTCAACTATATTTAGTGTATTGAATGATTGTAAGGTGTACATGTATTTCTTGTTTGGTTTATATGACCTTGACCTCATTTTCTTGGATCATGTTAAGTTTATGTGATAGTTGTAGTAAAGCTTTATATTTAGGACTATCAACATAATATCAATGGTTAGTAAAGAAGGCGAGACATTTCAGCGTGTGCACTCTTGTTAGTTATATTACGGTACTTATATTTAGACCTTGTACAGTTACAATGTATGTGTTGTCAAACCTTTATGGAATTTGACGAAACTTGGTATCCAGAGCAAATCGATTTTTTCCTCATTTAACAGTATTTTACTGATTATTGCATGTTCAACTTCTATTCTCTCTTTTGTAAACCCCATACAGACCCTCTATTATTGATTCAATACTTTTCAATTTTTGTTCATTATGTGTAATAACTGTACTTTGTTTCCTTATATCTTTGTGCACACGGTCAATGCTTTTACAACCCTATAAAATTACTAAAGAAGCATTCAATACTTATAATTACATTTTTGGCTAGGATCATGAAAACACGATTTCTTTTATTTACCTGTGCACTTTATTATGAAAGCTCATGTCATCATGATTGTTACATTTCATTTTGAAATGAATGTTAATTTCAGAATGACGCGAGATTGCTGATAGCCAATCAAAATAACGTATTATAATGAAACATACATGTAATGTAATTATTGAATGATAAAATTTGTAATGTTTTCTAAATTTGATATACTTACATGTACATGATGTAATTCAGCAATTGTACATGTATATTTAACAAAGCATTTAAGTTTATATCATGTTTTTATGATTTTCAAATATACAAATTGTAAAGATACATTTTAAATCCTATTATATAGTGGAGATTTTGACATGAGTATTTGATTGTTAAGTTGAATTGCATATGCACATGCATAGATATATATATTTAAATGTTTGTCATGTTTAAAGTAAAGTTTTGTTAAGATTATTTATTATACATGTAATGATTATGTTGATAAAATTTGCAAAGTTTATAAAAACATCTAGTGCTGAGTGAGGTCTAGTGCTAATAAAACAGTGCTTTCTATTATTTTGTGTTATTTTATTATTCACCTAACAAAGAATTTGTAGAGATTTTAATGTTTTTGAATGGGGGAGTTATTGCCTTCAGTTACGGGTCCTTCATTTAAGGTATAAACTAACTTTATAACAGAGTTAAAATTGCAATTTTTGGCTTATATCATAGAAACAACTAAGGAACTCATACAAAGATGCCAGTTACCCATGGAAAGAAGAGGCGAAGGATACCAAAGGAACATTCAAACTCATAAGTCGAAAATAAACTGACAATGCCATGGCCAAGGAAAAAGATGCCTTGTTGCTGGCCTGCATGGGAGAAAACAGGCATGTGGGATCATGGTATTCTCAGATACGATCATGGTATTCTCAGATACCATAGTTGAAAGTAAGTCATCAGTGGACAATCAAAACCTTATGCAGTTAGAGTAAAACTGGCTGAGTAAAAAATGGTCAGCATGATAAGATCTATCTACCTTATTTTTCAAAAACATCTGATAATCTATTTTGGAGTAATTGTCCCTGAAATGTCAATTTCAAGCAAATTTCAGGTTTTGGCTTTTACTTTGAAAACTTTGATAAATTAAGAGAAATATTGAATAGCAAAAATGATTAGCAAGACAAAAATCAGGGTGAATGACCCTTTGGGCATTTAGTATAAAGATTGTGTTTTCTATTCTGGTCAGTCAACAAACATATTACATAACTTCCATTATGCATTAATTGTTTTTTATCTTAAAAACCATACTTGATAATCTGATCGGGGCGACATGCTCAGAATGATAAAATCTACCATCAGATGACTTCTTAAATATTTGCTACCCTTAAATGACGATTTTTGGTTAATATTGGTGTTTTTGGTCCCCTACCGATGAAGTCGAAGGGGAGTTTAGGTTTGCACTCCGTCTGTCTGTCTGTCCATCTGTCAGTCCGGCAAATCAGTTTTCCACACTTTTTTCTTCGTGCTTGAAGATATTGATTGGATATTTGGTGTATTGTTTTATCATATGACAAGTTACAGATCAACTTAGAATTTTGTTCCGGTCTGATGATTTTGTGCAGAGTTATGGTCCTTGGACTAAGAAAAATCTCCAAATAATCAGTTTTCCGCACTTTTTTTCGTCATGCTTGAAGATATTGATTTGATAATTGGTATATAGTTTTATCATGACAAGTTACAGATCAAGTTCGAACTTTGTTCCGGTCTGATGATTTTGTGCAGAGTTATGGTCCTTGGACTTAGAAAATTCACTTAAATAATCAGTTTTCACCACTTTTTTCCTCATGCTGAAGATATTGACTTGATATTTGCTATATAGTTTACACCATGACACGTTATAGATTAAGTTAGCATTTTGTTCCAGTACAATGAATTTTTAAGCGGTGGGGACTATGTATTGCCATGCAATACTCTCAGAATGCTTGTTGTCTTTAATATCTGAAAAATGTTAATAGATAGGTAACTGATAGAAACTGTGAACAACAAAAATAATCAGCAATACAATATCCACAAATGGCCGATATGATCAAAACCATTGGATGTCTCCTAATGGAGTTATTGCCCTTAAACAATACAAGATAAAAACTAGATATGGACGATGCCCCTCTGCTCTGCCATATGCATGTAGTTCCACATACTTTAGATTTGACAAACAGTGATGTTGAAGTACAACTTAAAATTGTTCACTGTCTGTAAGACACAAATGGTGCCCCGCCAGACCATAAGAAATTAAAAATTAACACACTATGTATGATGATCTATCTTATTTTTATTCTAAATGTCAACATTTGCAGGATGAAATGTCCAGCCAAAAGGTTTCAACTTTCCAGTTTAAGTAGTCACCAAGTTCAACTTTCTATTTCCAGTGGTCACCAAGTTCAACTTCCGGGATTGATTAAATATTTGACAATACTAAAAAATCTTATTTATTACATTAGGGACATTAAACTGTAGTAGAACATACCATATTTTCAATTATATAGTGAAGGAAATGGAGTCAAACTGCCGCTTTATTGTGAATATCTAACATCCCCTTTCTGAATTTTATTACAAAAAATGATCAAGCCCGGCATTTAGAGAATATTTGAAAAAATCAAAATCCTGTGGCCATGCACACCTCTATTGTGTGAAGAAACATCCTTCAAAATAATAAAGCTGTAGCTCAAAACCTGTAGACGGAGATGGCGGACAAACCATGATCTCTTTATGCAGCTAGTACCAAAAATGGCTAAGTCCAAATACCTAACATTTTGAGAATATTTGAAAAAATCAAAATCCTGTGGACATGCACACCTCTATTATGAGTACAAACAACCTACAAAATATTAAAAGCTCAAAACCTGTATAGGAGGAGATAGCGGACAAACCATGAAAAGCTAGTACCAAAATGAAAGTCAAATACCTGGCATTTTGAGAATATTTGAAACAAAATCTCTGGACAAACCTATGATGTGTGAAACATCCTACAAAATATTAAAGCTGTAGAAAAGATAGCAGGACAAACCATGTATCTATATCCGGACGGACGGACGGACAGGGTTTATTAATATGCACAGGGCATAAAACCCCTAACAATACAAAATCTACAAAGATGCCAATACAACAAAAACCATATGAAGACTCCTCAGGGAGTGTTTGCCCTGAAATAGCAATTATTGACTTAATTTTCGTGTCTGTCCTAGCCTTTCGAGGCGAATGATCCTCAAGGTATCTAGCAAAAAGTTTGTGTTTTTAATTCATGTCAGAAAATAAACAGGGTTGCCATGGCTTCAAATAGAACATAAATTCATAAAATGTATTAATTGTCTTGTATCTTGAAAACCATAGTAGATAGAGAAAATTTGCAGAACGGCCATATATAGCGCATTACTGCAAATTCATACATTTCTGAAAGCATTCATTTTTTTTGTTGAACAAGGGCCAAAAATGTAATACATTGTATTAGTTATTACCATTTTAAGAAAAGTTGCATACTAATAATTCACCAAAATTCAAAATGCAAGTTTCTATTTTGCGAAACGTATCCCGTTGTGATTTTGGCAATAATTCATGCATTTACGCACAGGCACTTGTCTCTGAAATTGTTTTACCTATATTATTTAATATAACACAAGGTACCTTACTCGCATATTTGAGAAATGTCACCCGTTCACGAACTTCCGTTATATTAAAGTATATAGGTAAAAAATTCAGAGTCAAGTGCCTGTGATTTATGGTATACAAATAAGGAGATGTGGTATGAATGCCAATGAGACTATCCACCAGAGTTTAAATAAGAGGATATAAGCAATTATAATTCACCATAAAGCCTTCAACAATGAAAAAAGTAACTGTTTTGTTGATAAAAGTAACCATAACTAAGAATTTTATTTATCCATAAATAACATTTCAGATAGACAGGAAGATAAATTGGAACAGTTTTCTTGTCAGTCAAATGTGTAATGATAAGTAAGATCATATTCACAGCATAACTCATAGAGTAAAGCTTATACTTTTGACACATTTCTAAGTTTATAAAATCATTATTTTAATATGTTTATAAAGTTCATATATATAAATCGGACTTGGAAAGCGTTTTCAATAAGAATAATTTCCTGTGAATGATCTTTTTGACTCGATCAGGATTTGTCTTGGTGTTATAGTGCCTTCTCGTGGAACATCTGCATTGGGGTTCTCCTTCATGTATTTGCCATCGTGAAATAAAGCAGGTGGAACTGAAATATAAATGTAACACAAGTCAAATTCATCTTATTGATATATATATCATCACTAGCTCAATAGTCAGCACTTCTGTGTTGACATGAAATATCATTGATATGGTCATAATTATAAATTAAGTGTTTACAAAACTTAGAATTTTTCAAAATACTAAAGGTTTGCTATTTCAGCAATAGATTACCTTAGCTGTATTTGGCAAAACCTTTCTGAATTTTTGGTCCTCAATGGTCTTCAACTTCTTACTTTATTTGTCCGTTTGAACTTTTTTGACTCGAGCGTCACTAATCAGTCTTTTGTAGACGAAACGCGCGTCTGGTGTACACGAGTTTAATCCTGGCATCTATGATGAATTTATATCACTTATTTTCTCCTTATGTACATTAGATGTGATATGATCAGAAGAATAGACAACTATCTAACAGAGCCCAAATGAAGCAGATTTATGCAATTTATAGGTCACCGTATGGTCTTCAACAATTATATTAGCGAAACGCATACCATATAGTCAGCTATAAAACATGACAAAATCTGAAACTATTCAAACAAACAAACAAAATCCAATGGCCTGATTTATGACAAAACAAAATCGAAAAACAAATATAACAGACACCAACCAACGAAAACCACTGAATTACAGTTTTCTGACTTTAGAAGACCCGATGTCAGATGGTATTTTGAACCCCATGGAAAATTTCACATAGCCATGATATTTTGACCACCCTGCAATGGTATATTGAAACCCCTCCCTTTTACACCTCCAATTTCAAAATTCTAGCTATTATAACTCATTTACATAGTAAAAATACTCCAATAAGTAGTTTGTATGTATTTCACATGCTGGAAAAAATGTTTTGAAAATTTCACTTAGCCATGGTATTTTGACCCCCCTGCCATGGTATATTGAACCCCTACTATAGACCTCTAATTTCAAAAATTCCAGCTATTCTAACTCCTTTGCATAGTAATAATACTCCAATAAGTAGTTTGTATGCATTTAACATGCTGGAAAAGATGTTTTGAAAATTTAACTTAGCCATGGTATTTTGACCCCCCCCCACACACACCCCTTGCCACGAATCCCTTTGTCTATACATCTCCAATTTCAAAATCAAATTTTTCAAACTACTTTACCATGGGGGTCATTTACCATAGCGGTATTTTGACCCAGGGTCAATTACATAGTAATTATACTCAATAAGAAGTTTGTATGTATTTTACTTACTTGAAAAGATGTTTTGAAAATTTTATTTAGCCATTGTATTTTGACCCCCTGCCATGGTATAGGTATATTGAACCCCTACTATAGACCTCTAATTTCAAAAATTCTAGCTATTCTAACTCCTTTACATAGTTATAATACTCCAATAAGTAGTTTGTATGTATTTAACATGCTGGAAAAGATATTTTGAAAATTTTACTTAGCCATGGTATGTTGACTCCCTGCCATGGTATATTGAACCCCCTACTATAGACCTTTAATTTCAAAATTTCTAGCAATTCTAACTCTTGTAGATAGTAATAATACTCCAATAAGTAGTTTGTATGTATTTTACTTGCTTGAAAAGATGTTTTGAAAATTTTGTTTAGCCATGGTATTTTGAACCCCTGCCATGGTATATTGAACCCCCACTTTTACACCTCCAATTTCAAAATTCTAGCTATAATAACTCCTTTACATAGTAATTATACTCCAATAAGTAGTTTGTATGTATTTTACATGCTGGAAAAGATATTTTGAAAATTTTACTTTGCCATGGTATTTTGACCCCCTGCCATGGTATATTGAACCCCCTACTATAGCTTCAATTTAAAAAGTCATAGCCAACAAAATTGTAAATTAGATAATCTGCAATACAATTTGTCTAAAACAGGGGGTTCAATTTCCCATGGTGGGGTTCAAAATACCATATGGAAAAATGACCCTGGGGTCAAAATACCATGCGGTATAATGACCCGGATCAATTTTCCATATGGTATTTTGACCCCAGGTTCACTTTTAGGGGTTCAAAATACCATATGACACCGGGTTAAATATGCTTGTGACTCTTAACTTTGGATTGGTGTAACAGCACAACGCAAGCACAAACGGTAAAAATCATGTTCATTTGTACTATTTTGAATGGAATTTTGGCGAGATCATTGTATGCCCCGCCTACGAAATTAAAAAGGGGGATTATGTTTTCTGGTCAGTGTCCGTCCGGTCGTCAGTCCAGTTTAAAGTTAAAGTATTCGGTCAAGGTAGCTAACCAGTGAACTGTGGACACTTCAATTTGAACTATATGCCAAATTCTGTTTCATAGCTCATTGAAAATAAAAATATAGTATATACGAGGATTGAATATAGTGTCCTATAGACACGGATTTTTTTTAGAGCATGAAATTGTAGTCAGACGAACTTTTTTTTTTGACCTCAGATTTCACGGTTTGCTTAACATAGAAATTTAAAGTGTGAGCAGAGCATGGTGGCACATGTACACATATTCTTGCCAGAGCTACCATGATTTATACAGATAAGGCTTTGTCTGGTTTTAAATTCGAGTTTTTAACCAGGTAAAAAAAAACACTTATAACACGATCTCTAAATGATTTACCATTCAGTTTGACAACATTTTAAACATCAAACATACTCTTTTAATGTACTATTTGACTAGAAAAGCACACATAATGTATAATGTCACTATTGTGAACGATTAGATTAGAGACATTAATATGACAAAATTTCACATGTCCCTATGTAAATCCTCATTCATGTATATTCGACAGATTTTCTTAAATATTTTTTTTTTAATTTCTTGTTTACTTCAGACGAACAAAAACCAGTACTAGCTAGTAGAAGTTAAGGGCATACGATACAGTTTTGATCCCGTATTTACATTTTGATAAAATTTCCATATAGACTATTTTTACCTGATTAAATCAAATATGTAATAAAAATATACCTTCATGTGCTACTTTTGAGTAAAATGAGGTCGAAATTTTGTATATTTGCTCAAAATTCGGATTTGTGGCCGTATTTTCCTTTCGAAAGAAAGACATAACTTTTTTGTTTTAAAAGATAAACACAAATTGTTTTTTGTTAAATAATTTGTAATTTCTGTATTTTATAAGTATCCTAAAATTTTATACATTTTTTATTCAGAAATAACTCATATTTATCAAATGTTCATGAATGTAGAAAAAAACATCATTTTTTGCTGTATATTTATCTAATTTGAAAAAATTGTACTATTTACGTTTTCATGAAAATTTGCACACGTTATCGTCTTACGTAATCAAACCAAATGGCATTTTAAAAAAGAGGGGTCCATGAACTCGTTTTCAAGTTAAATAAGTTTGAATGATAAATATCAGTCGAAAACTGAATGTTTTCCCGATAAGTCGTAGTTTGACGTCGCGAAAATAACAATTTACGTTAGTAACGTCATTACCTCCCCTGTAACTGTATCGTATGCCCTTAACACATCTAACAAAACTTCGGCCGAAGAAAAAATAATCGAAAAAAATATTTCGTACTATTTAAAGCCAATGTCGAAAATTAAGTATGATTTTAAATCAGGAGAAGCTTTTTGATATGGATTAGTTATTTTAGTCAGGAAAACAGACATCAGTGTTTTCTATTTTTTTCTCTTGAGCACAGTATCCAACCAACAGACTGTAGTCACCGCAGCTAACTTCTTGCAGTACCGAGTACATTGTTATCCTACTTTCCAAATTATGTGGGTTTTTTTCTTTTCTTATTCAAGTCAGTAATGACCATGTTTGAATAAGAACATTAATTTTCCAATTTGAAGCAGCGCTGAGCAGGTTTTTTTTTATTGTGTCTTTCAGTTGAACGACATATATGGTCTAAATTGACAAAGTGGGAGGTTTTTGCTCATGTAAAACTGGTTTAAACCAATCACTTTGTGCCTGTTACGTGTATCAATTCATGCAATCTGCATCATGTGTTGTTCGTTGTTGTAAACCTTTAATTGTTTGGAAGTCTTGTTTTTTCCGGAGGAGTCGGTTATTGGTGGTTGATGTAGTATGTTGTGTTTTCCAGTATTTTTTGGTGATTCCTGCCATCCTCTTTATGAGGGTGTGGATGGAGGGTACTCCATTTCCGTTATCTTTAATTTCTTAACCCATTTTTCTCTATTCTTTATATTTTTGCACAATTTTCTCTATTCTTTATATGTAGCAACCCATTATTTTATACGTTTATTTTTTTTTGTCCATTTTCTCTGTTCTTCATTTTTGGGCTGTTTATTCTGCACTTTTCCTGTTATTCTCTATTCTGTAAACCCCATCAAGACCCTCTTTATGTATCACGAGAAACCCATTTTCCTTTCCAAACAACATCAGACATTTAATATTTAAAGAATTAATCAATTGCTTACATATTTTATGTAAATTTAGTAAACAGTACAGATCACACTCCTTGTTCTATCTACGCAATGCGTTTAGGTGTTCCGGGTACCGTGTTTGTTCGTCCGATCAGTAGAAAAAAAGAGGCAAACGATACAAATGAAAGAATCAAAACTAACTCATAAGTCAAAGAACCGACAAATTCATGACAAAAAAAACGAAAAACGATTGACGAATAGACAAACGATAAACAAAACACTACAAAAAGCTAAAGACTGCAACACGAACACCACAATAACGGAGGGTGATATTAGGTGATATTATGTGCTCTGAAAGGATAAGTATATCCTTCTCCACATGTGTCACCCGTCGTGTTGCTCATGGTTAGTATACAAATTTCATCTTACCATCATCTCTAGTTGAGGCAAAATTCATCATTGATACCGTCATGCTGTGTTTATCCTTCTTTGGCTTTGTTCCTCTATTGCTCACATTATCTTTAAAAAAAGGAAAATGTCTTAAAATATCTAGAACATTTTTATAAATAAATTTTCATTGATTCTAACAAAATCATATTTATGAATAAATAAAGGAAATGTCGGGTAAACGTGAATGAGACAGCAACCCATCGACAAAAATAACTAATAGAATGTCTCAATAATGATATAATTTGATCATACAATGCAATATTTTTGTTTTGAAGCATATGAGAAGCTCTTAATACAGTCTTAGGTCAAAAGTGTTTCTCCAATCCAAAATTCCTTATTAATTCATATAAAACACATTTTTAAAAACATTGTCAAAAACTTATTTGAGGTCCGATTTTGATGAAAATTGTAATGTAATATTAACCTTATAAATGTTTACAGTTTCTTATGGTTATTATGAAATATTTTATGACATGTCATTACTGAGAAATCATTATTTGTATACAAATATAGAAACTGTACATTGTAACTTAGACGGCTGTGTTAAATAGGCATGTCAATAGAAAATAGTAACATAATTTCAACTTATTTTACCAATGACCTTATGTTTGGTATAACGTTTTGGTGTTTTCGTATGTTGTTGGCGTAAGGAAGCATTCTTCATGTTAAATTCTGTATCATGTACTATCAGTGTTTTCAGTTTTGTAAACATTAATAATTTGCTGAAGCAACGACAAAATGTAAATTGTGTGATTTTCCGTTTTTAATAGTTTTGGTTGTTAGAAGTTATATTTGTTGGACAAAGTGTCTTAATTTAGGCTTAACTGAGTATGAGCACGATAAATAAGTTTGAATGTCTAGAGGGCCGGATTGACCTTTTTCGGGACGTCGGGATTGGACCTCCTTTGTTTTTGTGGCGGGAATTCGGGATTGGGACTTTGTTTTAGCGGGAATTTGGGATTTAAGCATATCGGGAATTAAAGATTTGTTTGAGGGGATCCGTAAATGAATGTCTTATTTTATTGTCTGTCATTGTCATAAGATCGGGTTTCTTATAATGTAACAACATTAATGTAAAGTATTCCAACTGTGTAAACATATTAAAACTATTAAAACATAAACGATAGCTTAATGTAGTAGCTATTATTGAGGGTTTTGATGGGAGGTCTTTAATGATTTTCTTTATCCTTTAATTTTTACATCATTTATATCATTTATCACTATTCTTTTTTATTTTTTGTCCATTGTTCTCTATTATTGATATTTTGTTACCCCGTTATTCTTATACATGTTATATTCATACATTTTGTGCAATTTTCCTCTCTTCTTTGTTTTGGCCATTATTATTTTTCTGTAGACCCCATCTAGACCCTCATTATAGGTGACAATGAAATTGTTGCTGACCTAACAGCAATGCGATAATTTACTCACTTTGTGACTGTGATAATCCTTTAAACACAGGTGTGCTTGATCTTGGAAGGACAGGTTCTGGTGGTAGTTCCATCTGAAATGGCGTGGAAGATATATATTCACAATGTTATAGGAATGGACCGAATAGTGATAAAAGCTTAACCTTGGAATAAGATTGTAATTGGCAAAAAAATCAACAGTAAACGAACAACTTTTATACAAAAATTTGCTTTTACGTGGTGGTTCTGCTGGAGCCCCTCCTCCTTCACAAATAAAAATAAAAAGAAAGAAAGAAATCGAATAAATATTTAACATTTTAAAATGTGACGCACACATAAGTCCATTAGGAAAGGCAGATTTTAATTCAAATCAAGTAACTGGCCAGTAAATAGGAGTTCAGTATACGAAGTTCGGGCAGACGAACGAACGAATTGACACAACGAGAAAAAGAGAGGCGAAGGATACAAAAGGGACATTCAAACTTATAGGTCGAAAATAAACTAACAACGCCATGGTAAAAAAGAAAAATACCAAATTTTTAAAGACTTAACAACAGTTTACAAAAAAGCAACAAAGAAAACTAAAGAATGAGCAACACGAACCTCACCAAAACTTGGGGTGATCTCAGGTGCTCCGGAAGGACTGCTCCACATGTGCATGGCTACCGTCGTGTTGCTCATGTAAGTCAAAACCTGGTGATATATTTAGTCTAATTCGGTAGGTCACATTCGTGGAAAAGGTAGGAGGCATTGTGGTTACGACGATTGGAACATATCCGAAACAGATATTTCGTAACGGTCAACCAAATCGTGATGGCGTCCGTAAAATTTGATTTCAACTTCACCACTTGAAACTCTTGGTTAAATAGCTTTGTGAGCAGCAACCCTTTATCAAGGAAATCATTATAGGAAACGCAAGCCCTGGAATATCGTATCAAAGTGGGAGATATACAATCCACATGCAGGCGCTGCTGTGATGTAGCTACATAAAAATTGGAAAGTTAACAATTGGAATCATCTCTTTTGTCGTAAAGTTTTGTTCTCAACCGACCCTCATTGTCAATTTGTAGATGTAAGTCAAAATATGAGGCAGACTTAACTGTATCTGTTGTTTCCATTTTTCACGTTCGATGGAATATCTATACAACAACAACAAAAATAATTTGATCATGGTATATTGAACCCCCTTTACACCTCCAATTTCAAAATTCTAGCTATAATAACTCCTTTACATAGTAATTATACTCCATTAAGAAGTTTGTATGTATTTTACATGCTGGAAAAGATATTTTGAAAATTTTACTTTGCCATTGTATTTTGACCCCCTGCCATGGTATATTGAACCCCTACTATAGCTTCAATTTAAAAAGTCATAGCCAACAAAATTGTAAATTAGATAATCTGCAATACAATTTGTCTAAAACAGGGGGTTCAATTTTCCATGGTGGGGTTCAAAATACCATATGGGAAAAATGACCCCGGGGTCAAAATACCATGCGGTATAATGACCCCGGGGTCAATTTTCCATATGGTATTTTGACCCCGGGTTCACTTTTCAAGGGGTTCAAAATACCATATGACACCGGGTTAAATATGCTTGTGACTCTTAACTTTGGATTGGTGTAACAACACAACGTAAGAACAAACGGTAAAAATCATGTTCATTTGTACTATTTTGGAATGGAATGGAATGTATGCCCCGCCTACGAAATTAAAAAGGGGGATTATGTTTTCTGGTCAGTGTCCGTCCGGTCGTCAGTCCAGTTTAAAGTTAAAGTATTCGGTCAAGGTAGCTAACCAGTGAACTGTGGACACTTCAATTTGAACTATATGCCAAATTCTGTTTCATAGCTCATTGAAAATAAAAATATAGTATATACGAGGATTGAATATAGTGTCCTATAGACACGGATTTTTTTTAGAGCATGAAATTGTAGTCAGACGAACTTTTTTTTTTGACCTCAGATTTCACGGTTTGCTTAACATAGAAATTTAAAGTGTGAGCAGAGCATGGTGTCACATGTACATATATTCTTGTCAGAGCTACCATGATTCATACAGATAAGGCTTAGTCTGGTTTTAAATTCGAGTTTTAACCAGGTAAAAAAAAACACTTATAACACGATCTCTAAATGACTTACCATTCAGTTTGACAACATTTTAAACATCAAACATACTCTTTTAATGTAATATTTGACTAGAAAAGCACACATAATGTATAATGTCACTATTGTGAACGATTAGATTAGATACATTAATGTGACAAAATTTCACATGTCCCTATGTAAATCCTCATTCATGCATATTCGACAGATTCTCTTAAATATTTTTTTAATTTCTTGTTTACTTCAGACGAACAAAACCAGTACTAGCTAGTAGAAGTTAAGGGCATACGATACAGTTTTGATCCCGTATTTACATTTTGATAAAATTTCCATATAGACTATTTTTACCTGATTAAATCAAATATGTAATAAAAATATACCTTCATGTGCTACTTTTGAGTAAAATGAGGTCGAAATTTTGTATATTTGCTCAAAATTCGGATTTGTGGCCGTATTTTCCTTTCGAAAGAAAGACATAACTTTTTGTTTTAAAAGATAAACACAAATTGTTTTTGTTAAATAATTTGTAATTTCTGTATTTTATAAGTATCCTAAAATTTTATACATTTTTATTCAGAAATAACTCATATTTATCAAATGTTCATGAATGTAGAAAAAACATCATTTTTGCTGTATATTTATCTAATTTGAAAAATTGTACTATTTACGTTTTCATGAAAATTTGCACACGTTATCGTCTTACGTAATCAAACCAAATGGCATTTTAAAAAGAGGGTCCATGAACTCGTTTTCAAGTTAAATAAGTTTGAATGATAAATATCAGTCGAAAACTGAATGTTTTCCCGATAAGTCGTAGTTTGACGTCGCGAAAATAACAATTTACGTTAGTAACGTCATTACCTCCCTGTAACTGTATCGTATGCCCTTAACACATCTAACAAAACTTTGGCCGAAGAAAACATAATCGAAAAAAATTATTTCGTACTATTTAAAGCCAATGTCGAAAATTAAGTATGATTTTAAATCAGGAGAAGCTTTTTGTCAATATTTTAGTCAGGAAAACAGACATCAGTGTTTTCTATTTTTTTCTCTTGAGCACAGTATCCAACCAACAGACTGTAGTCACCGCAGCTAACTTCTTGCAGTACAGAGTACATTGTTATCCTACTTTCCAAATTATGTGTTTTTCTTTTCTTATTCAAGTACTAGTAAGTAATGACCATGTTTGAATAAGAACATTAATTTTCAATTTGAAGCTGCGCTGAGCAGGTTTTTATTGCGTGTTTCAGTTGAACGACATATACGGTCTAAATTGACAAAGTGGGAGGTTTTTGCTCATGTAAAACTGGTTTAAACCAATCACATTTTGTGCCTGTTACGTGTATCAATTCATGCAATCTGCATCATGTGTTGTTCGTTGTTGTAAACCTTTAATTGTTTGGAAGTCTTGTTTTTTTCCGGAGGAGTCGGTTATTGGTGGTTGATGTGGTATGTTGTGTTTTCCAGTATTTTTTGGTGATTCCTGTCATCCTTTTTATGAGGGTGTGGATGGAGAGTCCTCCATTTCCGTATTCTTTAATTTTTTAATCCATTTTTCTCTATTCTTTATATTTTAGCACAGTATTCTCTATTCTTTATATGTAGCATCCTATTATTCTATATTTATTTTTTGGTCCATTTTTCTCTGTTCTTTATTTTTTGGGCTATTTATTCTGCACTTTTTCCCTGTTATTCTCTATTCTGTAAACCCCATCAAGACCCTCTTTTATGTATCACGAGAAAACCAATTTTCCTTTCCAAACAACATCAGACATTTAATATTTAAAGAATTAATCAATTGCTTACATATTTTATGTAAATTTAGTAAACAGTACAGATCACACTCCTGTTCTATCTACGCAATGCGTTTAGGTGTTCCAGGTACCGTGTTTGTTCGTCCGATCAGTAGAAAAAAGAGACAAACGATACAAATGAAAGAATCAAAACTAACTCATAAGTCAAAGAACCGACAAATTCATGACAAAAAAAAAAAAACGAAAACGATTGACGAATAGACAAACGATAAACAAAACACTACAAAAGCTAAAGACTGTGCAACACGAACACCACAATAACGGAGGGTGATATTAGGTGATATTATGTGCTCTGAAAGGATAAGTATATCCTTCTCCACATGTGTCACCCGTCGTGTTGCTCATGGTTTGTATACAAATTTCATCTTACCATCATCTCTAGTTGAGGCAAAATTCATCATTGATACCATCATACTGTGTTTATCCTTCTTTGGCTTTGTTCCTCTATTGCTCACATTATCTTTTAAAAAAAGGAAAATGTCTTAAAATATCTAGAACATTTTTATAAATAAATTTTCATCGATTCTAACAAAATCATATTTATGAATAAATAAAGGAAATGTCGGGTAAACGTGAATGAGACAGCAACCCATCGACAAAAATAACTAATAAAATGTCTCAATAATGATATGATTTGATCATACAAGGCAATATTTTTGTTTTGAAGAATATGAGAAGCTCTTATTACAGTCTTAGGTCAAAAGTGTTTCTCCAATCCAAAATTCCCTTATTAATTCATATAAAAACACATTTTTTAAAAACATTGTCAAAAACTTATTTGAGGTCCGATTTTGATGAAAATTGTAATGTAATATTAACCTTATAAATGTTTACAGTTTCTTATGGTTATTATGAAATATTTTTATGACATGTCATGACTGAGAAATCATCATTTGTATACAAATATAGAAACTGTACATTGTAACTTAGACGGCTGTGTTAAATAGGCATGTCAATAGAAAATAGTAACATAATTTCAACATATTTTACCAATGACCTTATGTTTGGTATAACATTTTGGTGTTTTCGTATATTGTTCGCGTAAGGAAGCATTCTTCATGTTAAATTCTGTATCATGTACTATCAGTGTTTTCAGTTTTGTAAACATTAATAATTTGCTGAAGCGAGTTTTGGCAACGAAAAAATGTGAATTGTGTGATTTTCCGTTTCTAATAGTTTTGGTTGTTAGAAGTTATATTCGTTGGACAAAGTGTCTTAATTTAGGTTTAACTGAGTATGAGCACGATAAATAAGTTTGAATGTCTAGAGGGGCGGATTGACCTTTTTCGGGACGTCGGGATTGGACCTCCTTTGTTTTTGGCGGAATTCGGGATTGGGACTTTGTTTTAGCGAGAATTTGGGATTTAAACCTATCGGGAATTGAAGATTTATGTGGGGATCCGTCAAAGAATGTCTTTTTTTTTTTTGGTTGTCAATGTCATAAGATCGGGTTTCTTATAATGTAACAACATTAATGTAAAGTATTCCCACTGTGTAAACATATTAAAACTATTAAAACATAAACGATAGCTTACTGTTGTAGCTATTATTGAGGGTTTTGATGGAAGATCTTCAATGATTTTCTTTATCCTTTAATTTTTATATTATTTATGTCATTTATCACTATTCTGTATTATTTTTTGTCCATTGTTCTCTATTATTGATATTTTGTTACCCCGTTATTCTTATACATGTTATATTCATACATTTTGTGCAATTTTTCTCTTTTCTTTGTTTTGGCTATTATTTTTTTCGGTAGACCCCATCTAGACCCTCATTATAGGTGACAATGAAATTGTTGCTGACCTACTAGCAATGCGATAATTTACTCACTTTGTGACTGTGATAATCCTTTAAACACAGGTGTGCTTGATCTTGGAAGGACAGGTTCTGGTGGTAGTTCCATCTGAAATGGCGTGGAAGATATATATTCACAATGTTATAGGAATGGACCGAATAGTGATAAAAGCTTAACCTTGGAATAAGATTGTAATTGGCAAAAAAATCAACAGTAAACGAACAACTTTTATACAAAAATTTGCTTTTACGTGGTGGTTCTGCTGGAGCCCCTCCTCCTTCACAAATAAAAATAAAAAGAAAGAAAGAAATCGAATAAATATTTAACATTTTAAAAATGTGACGCACACATAAGTCCATTAGGAAAGGCAGATTTTAATTCAAATCAAGTAACTGGCCAGTAAATAGGAGTTCAGTATACGAAGTTCGGACAGACGAACGAACGAATTGACACAACGAGAAAAGAGAGGCGAAGGATACAAAGGGACATTCAAACTTATAGGTCGAAAATAAACTAACAACGCCATGGTAAAAAGAAAATACCAAATTTTTAAAGACTTAACAACAGTTTACAAAAAGCAACAAAGAAAACTAAAGAATGAGCAACACGAACCTCACCAAAACTTGGGGTGATATCAGGTGCTCCGGAAGGACTGCTCCACATGTGCATGGCTACCGTCGTGTTGCTCATGTAAGTCAAAACCTGGTGATATATTTAGTCTAATTCGGTAGGTCACATTCGTGGAAAAGGTAGGAGGCATTGTGGTTACGACGATTGGAACATATCCGAAACAGATATTTCGTAACGGTCAACCAAATCGTGATGGCGTCCGTAAAATTTGATTTCAACTTCACCACTTGAAACTCTTGGTTAAATAGCTTCTTTGTGAGCAGCAACCCTTTATCAAGGAAATCATTATAGGAAACGCAAGCCCTGGAATATCGTATCAAAGTGGGAGATATACAATCCATATGCAGGCGCTGCTGTGATGTAGCTACATAAAAATTGGAAAGTTAACAATTGGAATCATCTCTTTTGTCGTAAAGTTTTGTTCTCAACCGACCCTCATTGTCAATTTGTAGATGTAAGTCAAAATATGAGGCAGACTTAACTGTATCTGTTGTTTCCATTTTTCACGTTCGATGGAATATCTATACAACAACAACAAAAATAATTTGATATGTAAAAAAGTCAGTTATACGTAGCGTTAATGCCCAAACCAAAACAAAGTATATTATACTGGTGTTTCATTATATTTCACATTATTATTCATATTTGACATAATACTGGAAAGGTGCATTCGAATGCACCATAAATCTTTCTTGTTTTGTTTCATAGATATAGGAAGATGTGGTGTGAGTGCCAATGAGACAACTCTCCATCCAAATAACAATTTATAAAAGTAAACCATTATAGGTCAATGTACGGCCTTCAACACGGAGCCTTGGCTCACACCGAACAACAAGCTATAAAGGGCCCCAAAATTACTAGTGTAAAACCATTCAAACGGGAAAACCAACGGTCTAGTCTATATAAAAAACGAGAAACGAGAAACACGTATAAATTACATAAACAAACGACAACTACTGTACATCAGATTCCTGACTTAGGACAGGTGCAAACATTTGCAGCGGGATTAAACGTTTTAATGGTACCAAACCTTCTCCATTTTTCTGAAACAATAGTATAACATCACAACATAGAAAAACACACGATAAAATATCAATTGGAAGGCTTAACTCAATCAAAAAAGTAAATTAACACACTATGAACGAATAAATTCGATCTGTGATACCTGAAAGTAAATACATAATACTAGCTATTAATGTTTCTTACCTTTATTGGGCTGGTTGCATACAAGTAAGGAATCCTGTCATTATTATCTACAATATAACAGAATGCATGTACTGGCGATAATAAGTCGTGAGCAGGAATTATTTCACTATTTAAAAAAGTGATTTAAAGACTCTCATGAACACATATATATGCAAAAACTTGCATTTGATTTCGTTATCTTTTATTTGAATTTTTGTCTAAAAAATGGCATATTAAATTTGGACACTGAACATCTCAGAAAAAAAGCAAGAAGCCGTATACCAAGATACATAATGTACATTAATAATATGTACACAATCTTTGTATTTGGTTCAAATTAAAAATTCACAATAGTTTAGCGGTTTAAAAACGCTTTTGGTATAATATTTCATTTCATAAACAGCAGTAGCATCACAAGAATACACCCGTTGCTAAGCATACCCTTTCTCGTAATTCAAAGTATCAAATAACAGCAAGTATGGACAGACTGAAAAATGCTCAAATATTATAAACACAAGGTACCAATGCTTATATATACATGGTGGCAAGTTTTTGTTTGTGAACGAAGCCGAATAACCACGAGAACCACCGACCTTCGGCAGGAAAACTTACAATCCTCCTCGCTACGAACGGGGTTGGAACTCAGAACCACAGGGTTGACAGGCTAGTTATCATTGTAGATTAACTAAGAAGACCAATTGGCCACCAAAAGAGTAAAACCTTTTTAAATCATAAAAAATCACCTTCTCACATGGCCTGTTTAACATAAATGGTCAAAAAGAAAAGAGACATAATAAGATAATAATTATAGATAGCCTTACTTTTAATACAGTTCTCTTCTTTGTCATCAAAACTGAAATTAAAAAGGAATGAAAATATATGTTTGAAGGAAATTGACAACAGACAATAGTTTTTCAGCGCTGTCACTGAATATATAAGTTACATAACTCCTCTACATATATAGGCATTCCAACATAGATTTCAAAAGGTTAAATTGGAATTACAAAATGGTGTAAATAGATAGCTTTATCAAAAAGCAAAACGACTAACCATCAATGCCGGACCTAGCATGAGTGATTTGAAGAAGACACATTTTACTCGTTCGTCCAGTTTTTGTATTTACCCGAAAAATGTATCTATAAAAGAAAGGTTCAAACCATTAGTTTGAAATTATACAATCTTCATATACAATGATCGGATAATTGAAAATTCTATACCTATATTCTTTATCCGAGTTTCTGGTCAACCAGAAATACAATATCAAAATTGCAGCCAATAGGACTAATGCGCAGACAATGGTTGTTATAACAGCAATCCCGACGGTAGTCTGAGCCCAGTTTTGAGATGTAGACGTTGTTGTGTCAACGTAAGGTTCCACTGATGTCACCGGAAATGACGTAAACGCAGCAGTGGTGAGTACAGATGCAGGTGTACCGTCTCCTTGACTTAATACAGTAAGTAAATCAGACTGTGTCATGAAATTCTTTTCATTTTCAATTCCATCTATAGTATCTGCTGCTGTGCTTTCCACAACATAAAACGTAGTCTCCGACCTGGAATGATCATAAAACATATATTTACATACATATATATGCATATGGAGGGTAAATTTGCAAACTCAGTTTGACCGAATGTCAATATTTAACCCATTCCATACAAAACACCATTCTTTGTGAGTTAAAAAAACAAAATATGAAATATATACTAGGCATTCCACCTCAATTTTCACAAGTTCAAAAGGAATTATATAGAGCACACTGCAGAATGGTTTCAACAAAAAGCTATCTGCATAAATAATACAAAGTGATTATTCAAATCGTATTATTATCTTCCTTTATGGAGATAATAAATGTTATTAAAGCATCAGCTTTACATTTTGGTTTCAATTTGGTCAGTGCTTCGGTACTCACATGACTTACATAATTAATTTTCATTGTAAAACTCTAAATTGTTAAAACTTGCAATTCAAATACTAGGTATGAGTCCGATGATATGGGCTATACATATAAAAGGAACAAAACGACAGAAAAAAATATACGTCTAACGGATAACACACTGTTTTCAACAACAAACAGACGTCTATATCGTGAACACCCTACTACATGATATCACTACGACAGACAAAATAGGACCTGTGTTCCCGATTTCACTAAACATCACTGTGTTTTTGCTATCGTGTACAGCTAATTTTTATCCGCTGTTCCGATTGACATTGCAACTCAATGGATTTTTCACTCGTGTACACGCCGTAGTAAACTAAAGACTGAGCAACACTAATCTAAAAAAAAACAACCAGGGGATGATCGTATGTGCTTCTGGCATATATCAAAATATGTTCTAGCTAGCAAGGCGCTTATGATATATACTCTTTAGAAATAATAATAATAAAAAAAAACAATAAAAAAAAAAACTGTCACACATTTGACCAATTTGATTTTAAAGATTAACATGTTATTAAAAATATATTTAAAAGATTAATCTTTAAAGAAAATATGCGCGATTTCACCACCTTCCTCTCCCCCTTCCAAAATAGAAGAAGAAATAAAAATGCCGTTTGGAGACATATTCGTCTACGATCTTTCATTTTGTAGGACTAATAAGATCTCTATATTTGACCAACCAGTTCTTACTAAATATATACTCACTGAGATGCAAGCAGTCGTCGTCGCCTTGCTGCTGATATTCCATCGATTCTCCATATTTCAACTCGCTTTGTGGGAAAGATTGCTTGCAAAGATGCCCTTAACTGATTCCTTTAATACACAAAGAATTGTTTTATGTACAATCAACACGTTTTGTTTTAGGAGTAAATTTTATAATAATTGAAGTTTGAATGTGTTAATTCTATTATTATTCTTCTGACAATTGCAATTATTTCAATTTTGTTAGCATGTTAAAAGATTTTACCATATTTTTTATATGATAGGAAAATCATTTCTCTTAAATCTGAATTAAGTAAATACTAGTATATCGAAGACAAATTTTCAAAACAAAAACTTCAATAATGTAACTTACTTTTGAGATTCTACCACATCTGCAGTGACACTATGTTTCAGAACAACCAGATGTAGACTGGGCGTAACAGAGTCAACTCTGATCATAGCAGATGTTCCATTCGACTGTCCAGTGGCCGACTGAACCCGTATCACAACCCACATTATGTAACGTGTCTGGTCGTACAAATAATTTGAATTTCTAACATAGAATTCTCCTGATGTGGTATTAAAATCAAATACTCCACGGTCGTTCATTGTTATGTATTGCACTGTATCA
Source organism: Mytilus coruscus (assembly GCA_017311375.1). Lineage (NCBI taxonomy): Eukaryota > Metazoa > Mollusca > Bivalvia > Mytilida > Mytilidae > Mytilus > Mytilus coruscus. The sequence goes on along the minus strand of CM029595.1, from coordinate 75,348,718 downwards.
GTCGTCGACGTAGTGATCCCAAAATCATCTGGCTCTAGTATCGTTATAACGTCTTGTGTATTTGCATTCGAAGGACATTCGAGCGAAAAATATCCTGGTGTAGGATTGCCAACGACAGATGGATCGACATCGTTAACATCTATAATGTTTACATTAATTGTAGATGTTCCTGTTAAAGATGGTGCTCCGCCATCTTTTGCAAAAAGGAAAAAAGAGAAAAACGTAAGAGCTTCATAATCCGGGGATGCAACCAATGATATTTTTCCGGCACTATCCACGGTTACTAAAGAAGTGGCTACAGTATTTGTTGGATCAATTTCATATGTTATTGTACCAAATACACCAGCATCGTTGTCATTTGCTGTTACGCTGCCAATAGATATACCTACTGGTGAATTTTCTACGACTGAAAGTGCAAGATTTGGAACTGGGAAAAAGGAGTGTTATCATTTACATCGACGACTGTTATATGAACGGCCTTGTTATACTTGATAGACGTGTCTCCTTGATCTTCAACGAAAACGGTTATGTAATACTCTGATTTAGTGAAATGGTTAAGAAGTTTTGCAGTACTTATAAGTCCATTATTTTGATTGATTGCCATGTCATTATTTGTATCGCCACTGATTATAAAAAAGTTGATTGTTGCGCCAGGCGCATGTACAGGATCTGGAGCTATTGTACCTATATTTGTTCCAATCGATGCATCCTCATTGACATTGAATGTATAATCATTAGCACTTGGAGTCAATGGAGGATCAACGGTGACCTGAACAGTGGCTGTAGCTGTTCGTCTTATTGAACCTTTGTCTACGGCATGAATGACTAAATGATACAAATCACTAGCAGGTACGATGCTGTTTGCTGTTGTTATTTCTCCTGTTATGGTATTGATATTAAACAATGAATCTTGGTCACCACTTATTATGAAATATTCAACTTGTCCGTTGTTGTTTATATCGGCGTCTGTTGCTGTGATGGTAATTAAGCTAGTTCCGACCGCGGTAGTTCTGGAAGTAGTCACATATAAAGTTGGTGTTCCAGGACCAGTCGTATATACAGGATCATTATCGTTTGCATCTGTAACTGTAATAGACAGAACTGTTGTTCCAGTGTTGACGGGAATACCACTATCACTTGCATGTACTTCAAGAACGTAACTATCTGTTGTTTCGCGGTCTAGTATTCCAGCTAATTTCAAATCACCAGTCAAGGGATCAATGCTAAACCTAAAATCACCATTACCCGAAGCAATACTATACGTTATAATGCTGTTCGGTCCAGTATCTGCATCACTGGCTCGGAACGGAAAAACAATGTCATTCACATTGACAAGTTCCGACAAGCTTAAATTATACATAGCTGCAGAGAATGACGGTGTTTGATCATTTACATCGTTAATATTTATTTTAATTTTACATGTTCCGGTTAAAGATGGTGTTCCTCCATCTATAGCCGATACAGTAAGATAATATAAAGATTGAGTTGCAGCATCGAGGGCAGAGTTGACGGTTATAACCCCTGAAGAAGATAAATCAAAATGTATCATGTTTTCACCAGCTGTAAATGAATATACTATCGCACTATTAGCTCCGTCATCGCCATCTAAAGCTATCATTGTATTAACTACAGTATTCAAAGCTGCATTTTCATCTACTGAAAATGTGTATTCACTACTACCAAAAGAAGGCGTTATATCGTTTATATCCCCTACATTCACTGAGAGTGACAGGAAATCTTTTTTTGTGACATCGTTGCGGTTAACGGCTTTAACTAAAAGTGTGTAACTTGCAGTTGTATCTCTGTCCAATACAGCAACTACCTGTATTTCCCCAGAATGTTCATTTATGCCAAATTTGCCTTCACCATTTCCAGACTGGATAATGTAGTTTAAATCTCCTAGAGCACCAGCTGTACCTTCAGTTGCACCGGCGGTAGTTGCATCACAATCATAAATTACTGTGCCCACTATTGTATTTTCCAACTTTGAGATAGTATCTGTAGCAGCGATAAATGCAGGTAGAGGATATATTGGGTTCACATCAATAATAATTGACATCGATGCAGACCTTGGTGGTGTCCCTTGATCTTTGGCTTCTATTACAAGAATATACTGACTTGTTGTTTCATAATCCAAAGCGCTGTTTACTTCAACTACCGTTCCGTCAAGCCGGAACGCATTGCCGGTATTTCCTGCTGTTAACGTGTATGTTAGGTTAGAATTAGGTCCATCATCAGCATCTGTACAAATTACTGTTGCAATAAGAGCCCCAATAGCCTCATTTTCATCAACATTGTAACTTCCAGTTGATGGTGTGAATTTAGGTTGATTATCATTGACATCAGTTACCTGAATATTAAATGTAGCTGTTGATGTATCCCCTAACCCGTTGTCAGCTTGAATGGTTAAACTATATGCTGCATTTGTTTCCCTGTCTAACATCTTACTCAGATATATAAAACCAGTATTTCGATCCATAACAAAAGATTGATCAGTATTTCCAGCAGTTATTGAATATGTGATGCTTGCAGTAGCATCAAGGTCTTGTGCTGATATATTGAAAACCTTAGCTCCTATGGCCGTATCTTCTGCTAGTGATGTAGAATAAATTCCACCAGCAGCAGTTGAAAGGAACTCTGTAGGAAATTCATCAACATCAGAAATGGCTACGAAACATGTTGTTGAACCTGAAAGAGGTGGGGTTCCACCGTCTGTAGCTGTTACGATAAGTATGTATGACGATACAGTTTCTACATCAAGAGCAGAATTCAAGACTAATTTTCCTACGGCGTTTATAGTAAAAACACTACTAGGATCTCCGTTCGTGATAGCATATACGATATCCCCATTTATTCCAGTATCCGCATCTGTCGCTACCAAATCAATAATTTCTGTAGTCGGAGTTACGCTTTCCACAATAGGGATGTTAAAAAAGTCGGCTGAGAATATTGGATAGTTATCATTACTGTCAAGGATGTTCAATGTCAACGTATCATCTGTAAATGTCGCACTAATGTCATCCGATATACGAATTGTGAGAACATAATTAGGAATTGTTTCTCTATCTAGTGTATTAAGAAGATATATAGCTCCTGTATACGAATTGATGGTGAATTTATTATCTCCATTGCCAGTTGTGATTGAAAATGTTTTAGAAGTAGTTGCAGAGTTCCCTGTTACAGTATAGACAACTGCTCCGACAGATGTCGCTTCACTAACATTTTTGTGTCTGGTAGAGTAGTAAAAGTAGGAGATGTTGCAATAATGACATTAACATATATTGTTGACGTTTTTGATACAGCTGCTTGATCAGCCGCCTGAATTTCTAAATCATACGTCAGTTGACTTAGTACATTGGCCACTGTCACGTCTCCATTTGCTGCAATACTGAAGTCCGAGTTGGTATTACCAGTAACAAAACCGTAGTTTATCTGACCGTTTATACCAGTGTCATCATCAGTACAGTTCAATGTGTAAATAACATCAGACACAGCAACTGGTGGGGATAATCGTATGGTTACTACGTTGATGCAACTTGGTGAGAATTCATTTACATCAAGGACATTTATTGTTACCGACGTTGCAGTAAATAATTGGGAAGTGGTAGAGAGGTCAGTAACTTTGACATCCACTGTGTATATATTTATTGCTTCGCTGTTTAGACCTGTCAAAAGTCGTATAATTCCTGTTGTTGGTTCGATACTAAATATATCATTGTGTGTCGTCAGGGAGTACTCAATTCGACCATCGTCCCCATTATCTGCATCTGTTGCAGCTATTGTGAATATGGATGTTCCTAAAATAATAGCATATGCAAGTAAATATTCTCACAAGTTCACAGACACATGTACCAAATAAAATGGTTGTAATTGAAAAACAATTACTTAATTAAACGTTATTGCAAAAAAAGTTGTATTATCTAATGTTTAGTTTATCTATATTGAGTTTATGTTTATCTTAACCTGTCAAGGAAATTCATTTTTGATTCCTTCAATCAATATAGAAGTTGTGCCTTTGCTTTTTTTACAAACATGTAATTTTGACTAATGACTATTAGACGTGTTAGGAAATGTATTTAAATACTGCGCTGATGTTAAATAACAATACCGATACAAGATTTGAGTGTGGACCATCTCAAAATGTAATTGCATTGAAAAGTATTCCGGCGTTGTATAGTTAAGCTTTTTGGTATGTTTGATACAGTATAAAGCGAACGGCGACTCCAAATTTTAAGACGTGCATTGGCCTTACGTAGATTTTCATACATTCATTTATATTTGTTTGATTTAGGAGTGCAAAACAAAACTTTAAAAAAATATATGTAAGGGTCAAGAATGGGAATGACGGATTTTATGGCTACAAGTCCAAATATAAACATTAAATGATATTAGTAGAATATGTTTAATAGTCAAATAACTCGGTTTGCCTCTCCACAAGTCCAGCACACAATTCAACAAGTTGATTTGATTCATGTCTTGGATGTCTATACAAAGTTCCAACAACCCTTAATGTTTTTAAACGTCTGGTGCCGTGTTCGACATAAACTTGACATTCTGAAATTCTTCTATATTTAGTTTTTTGCATTTTCTTTTTTCCCTGTGCGGTTTTGTCGTATTTTGTGTCTCCTATATGGCGTAACAATTGGTGGAAGGTTCGCATAAATCTTAACACATAAATTAACATAGTTTGGAGGAAAACCAATTCCAAGTTGGTGTCAATTCTTGGAAGAAGGTTGTCTTGCTGCGCATCGTTTTAATATTCAAGAAAACACTTTTCACGAGCCGTATGTGATTCGTATTGTCTACTACTGTCTGGGTATGAATGCAATGAATGGACAAAAGGACGGACGAACGAACGGATGGACCCATCCACCCATCACTATGTACCGTCCAATTTATAAAGCGGAGTGTATAGTGAATATTAGGCAAAACAAAATGAAGAAAAAAAACAAAACAAATTGCCCGACATATGATTTAGCAAGCTTTGCAAGAGGTGAACATGAATATTCCATTTTCAAACTATCCACCTTATACAAAGATAATAAAATTAACTTCTCCATATGAAAGTTTAACGCCACTTTCAACAATATCTCAATTTAATCGTGGTGTTCTGTTTTGTTGGTGGAGGAATCCGTGATACCAAGAATAAAAACTTCCGACCCTTCACCGAAACGTAAATCTAACATGTTTGAATAATGACCAAAATGTAGTAATCTTTTAAAAATTAGATCGATAACCTATTTTGTCAGAAAAACTAAGTGACAAAAGTTGATAGAAAGAAAACGTCAGTTAAAATGTGAATAAGAATAATCAATTCACACATTTTAGCGGTTTATTTTTGGTATTGTCCCTTTTCAGCATTACATAAAATAAAAATAAAAATAAAATAAAATTGAGTACGGCTTTGTTTCATTCTTTTATTTTTTTTTTACTTGTCAAGTACACAAATTCCTGCTTTTTTTTTTTTAGATTTTTAAGCTACACATTTCTCTATTCTAGAAAATGATATAAAATAAGCAGCTGTGGTATGATTGTCAAAGTAGACAGCTATCTACCAGATACCACATCGTAAATGTGTGCAATTATAGGTCACCGTATGGCCCCAACAAGGAGCAAAACCCATCCCGCACAAAAGCTGTGAAAGGCCCCGACATGAAATTTAGATAATTTTTAAATAAACGAACATTTTGAACAAAGATTGATGTATAGTAAAAAAAAAGGATTCGGATGTGATTTGATTGCAGTGTTTTTTGCATTCATTTAGTTTGATCACTTTACAGATTTTTCTTGTAGTCGTTCAACAAATTAGAAAGAAATGGGCGAACAACCATCTGAAACAATGCAATTTTATCATAATAATATTGATAATGATCATGTTGTTTTGCTGGATCCTTCTCGGTGGTCTTGCGGAATAAATTGTTATTATTTTATTGTTAAAAATAATCTCAGCATTATTAAACAAACCCATACAGGTAACATTAATGAATGATAAGCTGTGCTTTTGAGATGGTCCCCACTATAGCCTGTAATGGTATTGGTATTTAACATCAGCGTCAAAATCGTATTGACTTTCCTAGCACGTCTAATAGGAATGAGATCCGCCACACACATTTTTTAAACTATACGAACATTTATATAAGTAAATTTTGATACTGTAGACCTAGTTTATAAGAGATTAAATATGTATTTGTTGGTATTAATTATAGAACATACTGCATTATGATGCTGGTTTATTTTTCAACTCTTCTTTTATACTTTTATCGTTGAGAATTTTATGAGTTAGTATATGCATTAAATATTTTAATATCCTGACATGTTTAATGGCGCTTGTCAACTAGGATATCGAAAACATTTATATAAGAAAACCTCGCTTGCTCTTTCTGTTTATTTGTGATTTCCCTGGTGTTTTTCAATTTTGTTATATTCAGGTTCCAAATTTCAAAAAGCAAAAGTTCAGTCATGGAAAATCCAAGGCATCTTTTTTATGAAGTATTTTTATATATAGTAATAAAGTTTGATAGATATATAGTAATAAAGTTTGATAGATGTTTACTTGCAAATATAGGTTATCAATGATATTTTAGTAGTGGAACAATAGGCAAAGAAATAATTAAGCATCCTACCGATTGCAGTGTCCTCTGAAACATCTTTACTGTATGGAAGACCAGTAAAACTTGGACTAAACTCATTCACTTGAGTAACAGTAATGATGGCTGTAGCTGTTCCTACTAAGTTAGGCGTGCCACCATCCCTGGCCTCCATTATCACAGTACATGACGCTTCACTTTCATAATCCAAATTATTTGTTAATGAAATAATCCCAGTCCCGGAGTTGACAGACATTTCACAGCCAGTAGTTGTGTGTCCACCTTAATCATTAAAAAAGTTTATCGTAATTTTACTGTCAAGAACAGCCATAACCAGGATTAAACGTGACCAAATCAGTACCTCAGTATTTCGTGTTTTCTTTTTATATTCCTTCCAGATAATTTTTCATTCAAAATTGTAGACCAAACAATAATATTTATCAGACATTTTTCAGACAAGTGTAGTCTTTTGAGAACTTTTTTGTGATTGGTTTGTGTTGTTGTTGGTACCATTTCTTCAATTTGCCAGCTAAATTTACAGTGCCCTATTGTTTCTTTAAAAATAATATGAACAAAAAATTCAAAGAAAATCTACTAGGTAAGTACCTGTTAGCACGTATGTGATTTGACTATTTACTCCAGTATCATCAGTATCTGATGCCAATATTGGTGGTGTAAACGAAATCGCTGTAACAGCAGTGTCCTCTGGTAATGTTACGGTGTATATATCCTAAAACGCAATTAAAAATTTGGACCATACTAGTGTTTAATACATATTTAATAAGACATTATATTTTATAGATTAAAAAAGTTAAGATTAAAAAAGAAAGAAACATGTTGTTTTTCTCTATTTCCAAATTTCAATATGTACACCTACTTGAGTGTTCAACAAATTTCCAATTTTTAGTTTCTTCGCTTTGTCTAATTTTATCTATGAGTTAATGTAAGATCAAAAAATATTCATGCGGCTTTGCCTGTCACGAAACTATTCCAAATAATACCGTTCACTGCAGTTACTATGCTTATGTTGTATCGATGTTTGACAGACTGCGCTTTCACAATTTTATAACCTCAGCAAAGACGCGTTACGGTGTAAATTTATCAGTAAGGTAATACTATTACATTATCCATTATACCTGTGTGAACGTAGGCGTAACATCATTTTCGTCTGTCACGGTAATTGTTATACTTCCCGTAATCTTTGATGCAGTCATTGTAGATGAATATGCAGAAATAGTAAGAACATGCGAGGCAGCCGTTTCTCTATCTAAAGACGTTGTAGTTATGTATATTTTTCCTATAATCAATAACAAGTAAAAATTAACTAAAAAAATATGTTGTTTCATAATGTATATCAAACACATAATCATTTGTTTTAATATCTCTTGTAAAATATTGGTTATTTTTTTCGAACAGTATAAAATATAGCATGTTTGCATATGATGTATTTTGAATAATAATGAAAAAAATTAATTGACACTGATTTTCTATACTTAAAACTAGAGTAACATGACGGGTGTCACTAGTGCAGCACTCTTTCAAAGCAGCTGAATACGACATCCGTATCAGAGACTTTACAAAGAAATATTTGTAAAAATCATTAAAAAAAATCCTTTGGGTAAAAGCTAATCACATCCACTTAAAAAACATTATCAGGACCAATCACATACCAGTGTCTGCCACAATTCCAAACAACGAAGTTACTGTTTCAATGCCGTATGTAATTGTGGAATCAGCAGTTGCAGCTTGATCAACATCAGTAGCAGTGATAGTCTGAACTGGTGTTCCAACAGCACTGTTTTCTGCTATGGCTACAAAATTTCAAGATAATTCTTTAAAAATAAGGGCACGGAGTTGCATACTTATGTATTTGCCACAAACTTTTTTAAATGAAAATTATGATTTAAATCTTTTGTGAAATTTAGTATGCTGTTGATGTTTAGAACGATATACACTATGATTATTTAAATAGTTTTTTTTCGCTTGAATTTGTTCAATTAAGGCGGCGAATGAGTTACATCAATTATCACTCATTAAAGATAGTGACTATGTTCGCCAGTGTTACAGTTTTGACTAGAAAAAATATTGAAAAAAGAACATTGTAGAAATATTTCAGATTATGTGAAGAAACATATTAATTTTCCATATCACACAACTTATATATTCGTTTACACCAAAATAATCAAAACGAATTTTTCTTTCTTCAAGACTTTGTGAAATATTACAGAACTCACAAGCCGTATAAACCCCATTATGATCTGTATGCCACACAGGAATATTATCGTCAATACCGGTAACGATAACAATTACATATATTTTAGTAGGCGTGGCATACATCTGTGGTGTCGCATCGTTGACTGTTATTTCTATTGACCATTGATCTGCCTCTGTATCTACGTCTATTGTTGATTTTAATTCTAATGATGCTCCGTTCATTTGGAATTTTGTGGTATCTCCTAATGAAAAAATAAAAATAGCTATGTCTTTACATAATTCGTCTTTCTTCTCTTTCATGTAAGCACGATGGAATACGACCGATTTAATTAAAGCCAAGTTTTTTTTCTCTCTTTACAATTACTTACTAGGTGAAAAAAGAAAAATATCATATTTATGATAACAAAATTTGATATAATTTCAAAATAATTCCAGCAGTTTTAAAATTAAAATTCTATATGTTTTTTTTGTCTCTTTGTTGTGTTAAGAAATACATTTTTGTTGATAGAACAATCAAAACTTAATTAGGAAATTTAATAGTATTTACTAACTTATTTAAAGACCATCTATGACAAAGAAGAACAGCTATGTAATAAATCAGCAATAAGTATGACTTTTACAATTACATTTAAAAAATAAAATATTTTACACTAACCGGAAGTAATGATGTATGTTAGGGCTGCTGCTGATGTTTCAACGTCAGAACATGTGCCAGATAAGTCTTTCAGAACTGTATTTACTGTTGCATCTTCTTGTATAGTAACCGTGTGTATATCAGGCGTGCATACCTGTTGGAAATACTTGCATATTTGTAGCTGTCTAATTTCACAGAGCACGGGTATGTAATCAGGACTACTTCAAGTACGAACAGGAAATGATTGTGAAACTCTTAATTTGGAATAGGGTTATTTCAAACATAAATATGTGTCAAAAAACTACAACTATTGTAAGAAATATTTTTTTAGAAATCAAGAAGCAATTACTCACAATTATTGGTAAAATCTAATTATCAAAATTCAGTGCAGTAAGTCAATTGTGTATCCTCATGAACAATCGATCTTGACAAACTTTTACTTTGAAAATGTTCATCATATTAGTTTCAATTATATTTTGATATTAAACAAGTAGACTTTTTATCAAGGTACGTATATATCAAATTTAATCGTCCTATTGTTTCCATCAGGACCCACTTTAGAGTATAAATTTCTATTGCATGAATATAATGGCTTTGTTGTTAAGTAACTACCTTCTGGTTTTTCTTTTCTAGTTAATTTTACATGTCTTTTTACAGAAAGTATTTATAAATTATAAAATAAAACCACAAAAGTTAGCAACAGACAACAACAGAAGTGTCGTTGATAAGCAATTAGGAAATTTACTGAAAATTTACAAGAAACGATAGGATTGAAAAGACAGTTGTATTTAGTAAAAGCATGATCATTATAAGAACAAGCCAAACATTTCTATTGTTTTGTTTTGGTTGGAAATATTTTGCAATAATTAATGATTTAGAAAAAAACCAATGTTCAATATGAAAAAGCTAGATAATTTGAGAATTTTCAAGGTGAGAAGTAATTAGAATCTTAAATTAAGTCATTACAGACACCTAACATACATTTCAAATGAGAGAGAGAGAGAGAGAGAGAGAGAGAGAGAGAGAGAGAGAGAGAGAGAGAGAGAGAACAATTAGTGTATAGTAGAAATATAAAAAATAAAGACAGGTCCTTTCCAAAAATAGATATAAAATCAAAAATATGTTAGATGGTGTATGCATAGCTGGTGCAGACATAGCTGGATTTGTATAACCTTACGACGCATAAAATAGTATTACCTCTTCAGTAAATGGGATTCTGACTCTTTTACTCGCATGTTTATTTGACATTGATACAATATTGTTTTATACTAAACCTATACATAGCTACCATCAGAGCTTTAGAGTAGTAAAAAACATCAAACTTTTTTGTCGCCCCTTATCTAGTCCCTGATCATTATTGAAAGCAATTGCCATGAGAACGACATTGTACAAAATATCATTACTATTTAAGAAATAAACGCAAACTTGAAATATTCAAAGTGCAACAAACTGTCTTTGACAGAACTTACCGGTGCATTATCATTGACATCAGTGACAGTTATAGTTAGGGATTTCTGTACTGTTTTAACAGGTACGTATCCTGCATCATCAATTTGAAGCGTCAACACATGTGACGTAGCAGTCTCGAAATCCATATTTTTCAGCAGTGTTATCTTACATGTGAGGGTCGTTGTTGTTTCTGCACGGAACATTGCTGTGTCTCCAGCTGTCGTCAACGATATCAAGAAATAGTTATTGATAGACATATTTTGAAATAATCCTCAATTCACCTTACAAATGTATCTTTTAGCAACAATTGGTGTTACAGATAAAGGCCTAGGACACCAAGCAAAAGTAAGCGTATATTTCAAACCATATCTATACAGTCAAATTCCTGCAACTCCTGCATATGGAGTGTACATCTCCCATTTTTTACATTATTCCAGAGCTTGCGTTTCTGTTTCATGATTGCTTGATAGAGGGTTACATACAAAATAGCTGTATACAAAGAAGCTCTTGAATCAAGGGTTCCAATTGATAAAATTGAAGTCAACCCTTCTGAATGATACTTTTACATACTTGTACTTGCCATGACCATTAAGACGGGTGTCACCTGTGGTACAGGATATGACTACCCTTCTGGATTACTTTTGCTTATCCTGGTTTTAGATTCATTTCTTTGTAGTGTTTTGTGGTAGTTTTTTTCCCCTAATACTAGTATATTGTTGGTTTTTCTTAATAACTTATGCTATTAGAGTGTCCTTTGGTGTCATCTGACTCTTTTTTTTTTGTACTTTTTTAAAACTTATGATATGACTTAAAATTATATGATTGATTAAAATACAGAAACTAAATTTACACAGATAAGACATTTTAAACGGCATATGGAAACTAGAAAATAACAACTGAGACATGTTCAACATTTTATGTAATTATGTTGACCTATGCAAATGAAAATGTTTCACGATGATATATTCATAAAAACAGTTTTGAAACAATGCATATCAACAATCGTAAGATTAAACTTCAATGACGCCACAAATGCAAGAAAACCAAATGAAATCTATAGATCAACACGCGGCTTTTTCTGTATGTCATCCCCTAATTTTTTGAACGTTCATACCGAATGCTTTAATGAAAAACACATTAAACTTACCTGCTATTGAACAAGTCACTGGCTGGAATGTTCCCAGCACTGAGTCAATCAGATCTAAATCAAATATTGTAGTTTCATAAACAAATCCGGTTCCGTCTACAATAGTGTTTTGATTTTCAGGAAGGGCTGTGTTAAATATTCCTGTATCTAGGAATTCTGGGTTGTTGTCATTTATACCAATTAAATTAATAGTTAAATCCAAATCAGACGATAACACTGGTGTCCCACCATCACTAGCGCGTACTTTTATCTAAAGAAGATTAAAATGAGTAAATTTCGGAACAATATAAACATTCCACAACCGATTTTTTTTGGAGGGGGAATGTGTACTGATGTTAGGGACTCGTTGATTTGAACAAGTTCCATCTTGTTTTTTAAAATCTTCTCTACGTGTCTGGTCTTTTATGTTTTTGTAATAACATTCAACTCAGCCATAAATACTGTGCAGTCATTTTGAACAATAAATTTTGCAATGAAACTATATTTGCCGATCTTTTTCCATACACTTCTTATTGTTCATCTTCTTGTAATGATAAGCGCGAGAATATTGTTAGGCGTGCTACATTTCTATGTTCAATGAACCGCGAAACATGGGTCACAATCATCTCTCAAGTTGATGTGACCACCAAATGATGGTATGCCAACTTAACCCAAAACTTTAAACTTAAAACTAGGACGAACTAATGTTCACAAAGACTGGAAAATATTATGTCACCAACCACTGTAGGTCGGGCATAAAAAAACAACACGTGTTGTGCATGCCTATCGATATCAATCGTTTGTTTACTTCCATTCCTTATTGGTAGATCCGTCAAATAGCCAGTGGTTCCGTCTTGATCAGATTCAAATACAAACAGATGAGGTATAAGGCCACAATTTTGAACTAAATGCGAAAATCAAAACATATAATATAGATATATATGATAAAACATCTTCTTGATGATATAGTTTAAGTTTGGCTTACTCTATTTGCATTATGGCTTCAAACTTTATCTTAGTTTTTACCATTTATATCTAAATAAATAAATTTGGTGTATTTACTGTCTTCTGATTGGTTAAAAGTATTACTTTTATTTTCAATGTTGTCAATTTTTATGGCGTTACGCCCACTCTGACGTTGTGTATTCATCATATGTGTACGTTGTTATTGTTAATATAAATAATATAAAAGTTCTTTGAGCCTTATTTTGATAGAAATTTATTTATAATGAATCAATAATTTATTTTGATTTATTGAACATAAAATTAATTTTGACTCTTCACATTTTAAGATTATTTTAGTCAAAATTAATTTTATGGTTCAATAAATTAAATAATAGCCATTCATTAAGTGAGTGAGAGAAATAACCAGAAAGATGGTAAATGTGTCTAAAATATATTTTTGGGGTAAGGCTATGGTTCATATTCAATTTTTTCCAGAAAATATGTTGAAAATGACAATTTTCAGTCAAGTATATCTATTTTCAACATGTTTATGCTTTCACGGTGACATCACAGCTAATATTCATGTACAGATTAAATCATTCTACTCATTTATATTTAAAACCTACACAACTTTAAAGGGATTGAAGAACTTTATCATTTTTGTAAGTTAAGGGGCCAAATAATGGCTCTTGTCATATCTCCTCCTTAAATTGTACAATTTCTGCTCTTAAATCCAGTAAGGTATAGATCACTCAAAAATCAGCAGGTGCCATATCAGCAGATGGGTGATCTAGACCCGACTCCTTAAATCAATAATTTTGCTGAAATTAAAGTCGCAAATACCTCAGGCAAAATTGGATTTTTAACTATTTCGCTGCTTTGTTATGTACGTCTTTTTGTTTGTTTTGATGTCCATAAATATTTATCTTGTTTGTGGTCCATAATTTGTTTACATCGAGCATGCTTGATGACTGTTACTTCGGAAACATATGTAGCGTTCACTGAAATTGTTTTCAGATATTCATTTATAGGTTTTATATTTTATAAGTCTTTTTTTGTATTCAGAAATATTATTTATTTTTTTAAACAATTTGAAAACATTAACTCAATTCAAGATATTTCATTCTTTAAACTCTGAGTGTTAAAGTAAAGCTATTTCTAAAAGTAAGGTAGGATTGATTGATTGTTGAAAAAGATCAATAAAGGCATCAAAGTTCTGGAATGCAATATTCGATACATCGAAAACAATGTGCAATGATTTATGTCATATTTGTCTGGTAAAAAGAGATATAAATCATATAGAATGAATAACAAAATGGAGATAACTTTTGAAATGAAAATCTACATGAAATTTTAGAACAAATATATCATAAGACCAAGGCGATTAAAAAACCTGGTTACCTGTTCTCAGTGTCTAAATAGCATGAAATGAAACAATAAAGATATTACACTAGGGTTTGCCATGCATCACTAATATAATGAACCTTTGACTGTTTTTTGGAAATAACTGTACTAAACAACTTCATTCATGTTATCGACCCTAGTTCGTGTTGCTCAGTCTTTGGTTTTATATGTTGTTTTGTGTACTGTTGTTTGTCTGTTTCTTTTTTAGCCATGGCGTTGTCAGTTTATTTTCGACATATGAGTTTGAATGTCACTTTGGTATCCTTCGCTTCTCTTTTACCATTTAAGATGCCTTTTCTGGTTATTTTGGGTAGTTGGGTTGGATGTTATTGACATACTCCTAATCCTTCTGTTTTCTTTAATAAACACATAGATAACAGATCTTACCTGATATGAAGTTTTAGCAAGAAAAGCATCGTAATCAAATGTTTTAGCCAATTTAATTTCCCCATTCTCTCCATTAGCACCAACTGTAGAAACGCTGAAGTACGCATCATCATTCCCAGATACAATGGAATATGTAACTTTGCCATTTGCATTTGAATCGAGATCAGAGCATGTCAAAGTTATTAATTTGTCTCCAACACTTGCATTTTCTGCAACTTGTGCAACAAAGGTAGATGAAGAGCATATCTACAAAATAAGAAAAAATCCTAAATGTTATTATATTCTTTTTGATAATTGACGTCAATTAAATAATGAAATTCTGGAACAATTAACCGATGTTCAAGTATAGCAGTATCCGTCTCAAATTAACGATTGTGATAATAAAAGAAATTATTTTAAAGGTTAAACATCAATAAAAATGTGACAAAACTGATGCGTTTTAGAGATAATTAGCTATATAATTCTGATTATAAGTTTTTTTTTTAAATGTTTGAAGAGAAAACTTAATGTATAACTAATTCGTCGAGCAGGTTTGTTTCAGTCTTACTTCCTACATGTATACTATTTAGGATGTTTCTGTTTGAATGGATATTTGTGTCTGACGATTTTCAAGATAAAATGTTAAGGCTAATATTGAAATTGATCTTAAATTGTCATTTTAAGACAACAATTCAATAAAAAGTCTATTCAAGGGCGATAAATAATAATGAGACAATTGAAAAGTCATATGTGTATTTTGAAAGTTCTTTTTTTTAAGTTAACAGTCTCTGTCTATTTATAAAAGTTTCCAAGATAAAAGGTGAAAAAATTGTCAAATACTTCATTTAGCTTTATTGATATACTTGAATTTTATATACTAGTAATTTGCTAATAGTCCAAAAATATTTCTTTCATATTCAGCACCACAAAATAATTAACAATAGATCAATTTGGTAGACTCTAAAAGGTTACAGTAGTTGATCCATTTTCAAATCTCGTAAATCGATTAAAAAGAGATAATTCTACGTAACATACAAGAAACTGAGAGAATTACATGAACTCCAAAATTAGCGAGACCGGATGTGTCGACAAGGTATGCGTCTTCTGCCATGCATGCATCACCTACCATGCGAATTCACTCAGTCAAAATGTCACAATCGGGAATAAGACTCAGCCGACTATACTGGTATCTGAAAATTTAAGACCGCAAAAACATGTCGCTAGTGAGTTGAGATACCGACACATCGTATTGGTAAATCTAAATTGCCCGTGGAATAAGAAATCATTTGAGGGAAATAACCCCCGTTCTATTTTCAATAACAAAAGTTATGCTTTGTGATATATAAAGGTTTCAAAATAAGGTATAGATCTTAATCTGCACACTCCTATTATTGTAACATTCTGTTCTTTAATGGCGCCAAAAAGTCCTTACCGGTGCATTATCATTGACATCGGTGACAGTTATAGTTAGAGATTTCTGTACTGTTTTAACAGGTGTATATCCAGCATCATCAAGTTGAAGTGTCAAAACATGTGAAGCTGCTGTCGCAAGATTAAATTTCTTCAGTAATGTTATCTTACATGTGAATGTTGAAGTTGTTTCTGCATGGAACATGGTTGTGTCACCAGCTGTTTGAACAAAATCAAGCAATGGTATAAAAACTAAAAAAGTATTAAAAGTCGGAAGTAACATTTCAAGCTGTATTTGGCAAAACTTTTAGGAATTTTTGGTCCTTAATGCTCTTCAACTTCGTACTTTATTTGGCCTTTTTAACTTTTTTTAATTCGACTGATGAGTCTTTTGTAGATGAAACGCGCTTCTGGCGTAAATACAAAATTTCAATCTTGGTATCTATGATGAGATTATTTATTCAAATGCAAAACAAAAATTGGCGTAAAATGAAGATATAAAACTCATAAATAAACATGAATATCAATTTAGTTTAAAAAAGGGTAACGTTATAAGTATCAAATTTTAGTATCAGTTCAAGCCTATAAATTTTACAGACATCTTAGTTGATTCTATACGAAACAGTTTGTAACCAGTTTATCAATTTCTATTTTCTGAAATGACTTCTTAAGAATAAAATAACAATGAAGGATACAACGAACAATGACTGTAATTATAACGCCAAAAATTTTACGATAGCCATGATGGTCTTGCAAGTTCGGTGGCCTTCATAGATTAACCGTTTCAGAATATGATGAATTTTGAGAAATGTTTTAAAAAGCGTACACCAAACAGCTGCGATTGGAAAATAACATCATGCCAAACAGATGGCTTGACGATATTTTTGGGGTACAAACTTTAAAATTACCCATTGTCCATTAGATTCTAAAACGGCGAATTAGTTGATGTTTACAGGTCTCGGTTTCTCAAACTTAAGAAACATTTCCACTGTGATATTGAGCGCACACTTCAACTATTGTTCATTGTAGAATTTAAAGATGCTCCTGGTTACGATACAATCTACTGGATAAATTTTCAAATCAATGACGGTAAAAGATGAAGATCTTAAAGATGTCATAATGATTTGCAACACTTAGTAACATACCTTAATACTAAATAACATTTAAATATCAAAATCTGAAATTTTTTGAAATTCCCGGAAAAGGTCGTATGAGATAAAGAACTGGAAGAAAGAGCCATGCTACTTAAATAAAATTGTCGAAGGGGAACATAATTACCAACACATTACTGACCTACCGGTTAAGAGATGTATTGCTATGACTAACACACCAAAGACTTACAAGCTATTGAACAAGTAACCGGTTGGAATGTTCCAAGCACCGAGTCAATCAGATCCATATCAATTATTGCGGTTTCATATACAAATCCAGTTCCGTCAACAACGGTTTTATGATCCTCAGGAAGGCTCGTTGTAAATACAGCTGTATCAAAGAATGTCGGATCGATGTCGTTTATACCAATTAGATCAATAGTTAAAGCAACGTCCGAGAACAACACTGGTGTCCCTCCATCACTAGCGCGCACTGTTATCTATGGACAGAAAAGATATTAATCCATTAGATATTTTAAATATAATTGGATAAAGGACAGGTTTTGTAATTTAGAATCTGAAGTGTCAAAGAGACAACAACCCGACCAAAGAGCAGAAAACAGCCCAAGGCCATCAATGGGTCTTCAACACAGCGAGAAAATCCTGCACCCGGAGGCGGGCTTCAGCTGGCCCCTAAACAAAAATGTATACTAGTTCAGAGAAAATGGACGTCACATTAAACTCCGAAACATATAGATGAACCAAAATTTAAAAAAAAAAAACATACACGACTAACAAAGGCCAGAGGTTCCTGACTTGGGACAGGCGCAAAAATGCGGCAGGGTTAATCTCAACCCTCCCCTATACCTCTAGCCAATGGAGAATAAACAAACACACAGCAATACGCACAGTAAAACTCCGTTTAAAGGAAATCTGAATCCGATGTTAGAATAGGTAACAGAAGAAACTAAGCAGAATGACGATGATAACATAAATGTTCTTCTACTTCGTATTTGTTTTTTGCCTACCAAATGTTTTAATTCGAGCTCCACTGATGAGTGTTATGTTGGCGTACTAAAATATAAGCCAGGCCACCGTTTCACAAAGCCTTCGTAAGTCTACGTGTCATCGTACGTCCATCGTAAATAAATCGTAGGTTTTACAGCCGTTTCACAAAGCCGTCGTAAGTTAAGATGATCGTAAATAATACGTAAATCCTGGCGTAACTTACTACTGCTATACCCAGTCGTATCTCTATCGTAATTTTTCGGCGAATATGAATTAAACCATTCATATCTAGTAAGATGGCAGCAGTGTTCTTTATTTTCTATCAAGGAGCCGCAAATGTTAGAAGACGAAGAATATTAGAACTACATTTTCTTCTATTGGTCAATTTGTTTGTGCAAGCAATACGTAATGCAAATCTTAGGTATTACCGTAATCACTTTTAACTCATCTTATTTACTACCGGCTTCCGTCTCAACAATTTAATAAATAGGCTTTCTATCACGGCCGCGTTCTGATATCTATTTATAATTATATCACTACAGGCACAGTGGTAATCGACAAAACGTTTGAAGAAGTATGTTTTATTCCCATTAAAAGAGCCCACAATGAACATATAAATACAATATATATAATTATTTTTTACTAATTATACACCAACGCAATATAAAAAGTTATAATAGTATATACACATTAAAACGATACAGTTTTCACTAGATAATAATTTTTGTTTCTACTTTTTTGGAAGTAAAATAACTCCGTCTTTGGCACTCATCTACAGTCGAGAAAAATAAATAAAAACTACATATTGAATATGCCCCGTGGCTCGTCTGCATGCATGAAGATAGGTTCGCTTCTGTTACAAATCATATGAGTATTTGGTCCGTACGCGTATCTCGATCGTAATTTTTCCGCGAATATGAATAGAACCATATGTAAGATGGCTGCAGTGTTCTTTATTCTTGATCAAGATGCCGCAAATGTTAGAAGGTTGGGACATAAAATATTTTATAATATTTTGTGTACAATATAAATCTGAAATCAGTGTTTCACAAACAAACCAATTATTATTTTTTTTGTAATTTC
Organism: Mytilus coruscus; assembly: GCA_017311375.1. NCBI lineage: Eukaryota > Metazoa > Mollusca > Bivalvia > Mytilida > Mytilidae > Mytilus > Mytilus coruscus. The sequence continues at coordinate 75,329,401 of CM029595.1, read as the reverse complement.
TGCCAAAAAAGAAATGTAATTTAGAATATCCAAATAAATAAAATCTGATTTGGTTAGTTTCGTGCTCAATGAAATTAAAGTTATTACGACTTTTAGATATATAGTTCCCATTCTGTGTTTATTTTGTAGACGCATCATCATTCCCAGATACAATGGAATATGTAACTTTGCCATTTGCATTTGAATCGAGATCAGAGCATGTCAAAGTTATTAATTTATCTCCAACACTTGCATTTTCTGCAACTTGTGCAACAAAGGTAGATGAAGAGCATATCTACAAAATAAGAAAAAATCCTAAATGTTATTATATTCTTTTGATAATTGACGTCAATTAAATAATGAAATTCTGGAACAATTAACCGATGTTCAAGTATAGCAGTATCCGTCTCAAATTAACGATTGTGATAATAAAAGAAATTATTTTAAAGGTTAATCATCAATAAAATGTGACAAAACTGATGCGTTTTAGAGATAATTAGCTATTTAATTCTGATTATATATTTTTTAAATGTTTTGAAGAAAAACTTAATGTATAACTAATTCGTCGAGCAGGTTTGTTTCAGTCTTACTTCCTGCATGTATACTATTTAGGATGTTTCTGTTTGAATGGATATTTGTGTCTGACGATTTTTCAAGATAAAATGTTAAGGCTAATATTGAAATTGATCTTAAATTGTCATTTTAAGACAACAATTCAATAAAAAGTCTATTCAAGGGCGATAAATAATAATGAGACAATTGAAAAGTTATATGTGTATTTTGAAAGTTCTTTTTTTAAGTTAACAGTCTCTGTCTATTTATAAAAGTTTCCAAGACAAAAGGTGAAAAAATTGTCAAATACTTCATTTAGCTTTATTGATATACTTGAATTTTATATACTAGTAATTTGCTAATAGTCCAAAAAATATTTCTTTCATATTCAGCACCACAAAATAATAAACAATAAGTCAATTTGGTAGACTCTAAAAGGTTACAGTAGTTGATCCATTTTCAAATCTCGTAAATCGATTAAAAGAGATAATTCTACGTAACATACAAGAAACTGAAGAGAATTGCATAAACTCCAAAATTAGCGAGACCGGATATGTCGACAAGGTAGTGCGTCTTCTGCCATGCATGCATCACCTACCATGCGAATTCACTCAGTCAAAATGTCACAATCGGGAATAAGACTTAGACAACTATACTGGTATCTGAAAATTTAAGACCGCGAAAACATGTCGCTAGTGAGTTGAGATACCGACACATCGTATTGGTAAATCTAAATTGCCCGTGGAATAAGAAATCATTTGAGGAAATAACCCCGTTCTATTTTCAATAACAAAAGTTATGCTTTGTGATATATAAAGGTTTCAGAATAAGGTATAGATCTTAATCTGCACTCCTATTATTGTAACATTCTGTTCTTTAATGGCGCCAAAAGTCCTTACCGGTAAATTATCATTGACATCGGTGACAGTTATAGTTAGAGATTTCTGTACTGTTTTAACAGGTGTATATCCAGCATCATCAAGTTGAAGTGTCAAAACATGTGAAGCTGCTGTCGCAAGATTAAATTTCTTCAGTAATGTTATCTTACATGTGAATGTTGAAGTTGTTTCTGCATGGAACATGGTTGTGTCACCAGCTGTTTGAACAAAATCAAGCAATGGTATAAAAACTAAAAAGTATTAAAAGTCGGAAGTAACATTTCAAGCTGTATTTGGCAAAACTTTTAGGAATTTTTGGTCCTTAATGCTCTTCAACTTCGTACTTTATTTGGCCTTTTTAACTTTTTTTAATTCGACTGATGAGTCTTTTGTAGACGAAACGCGCTTCTGGCGTAAATACAAAATTTCAATCTTGGTATCTATGATGAGATTATTTATTCAAATGCAAAAACAAAAATTGGCGTAAAAATGAAGATATAAAAACTCATAAATAAACATGAATATCAATTTAGTTTAAAAAAAGGGTAACGTTATAAGTATCAAATTTTAGTATCAGTTCTAGCCTATAAATTTTACAGACATCTTAGTTGATTCTATACGAAACAGTTTGTTACCAGTTTATCAATTTCTATTTTCTGAAATGACTTCTTAAGAATAAAATAACAATGAAGGATACAACGTAGAATGACTGTAATTATAACGCCAAAAATTTTACGAAAGCCATGAGGGTCTTGCAAGTTCGGTGGCCTTTATAGATTAACCGTTTCAGAATATGATGAATTTTGAGAAATGTTTTAAGAAAAGCGTACACCAAATCGCCGCTATATGAAAATAACATGCCAAACAGATGACTTGACGCTATTTTTGGGGTACAAACTTTAAATTACCCATTGTCCATTAGATTCTAAAACGGCGAATTAGTTGATGTTTACAGGTCTCGGTTTCTCAAATTTAAGAAACATCTCCACTGTGATATTGAACGCACACTTCAACTTTTGTTCATTGTACACATTTAAAGATGCTCCTGGTTACGATACAATCTACTAGATAAATTTTTAAATCAATGACGTGCTGGCGGTAAAAGATGAAGATCTTAAAGATGTCATAAAAAATATAATGATTTGCAACACTTAGTCACATACCTTTATTCTAAATAACATTTAAATATCAAAATCTGAAATTTTTTGAAATTCCCGGAAAAGGTCGTATGAGATAAAGAACTGGAAGAAAGAGCCATGCAACTTAAAGAAAATGGCTACCTTTGTCGAAGGGGAACATAATTACCAACACATTACTGACCTATCGGTTAAGAGATGTATTGCTATGACTAACACATCACAGACTTACAAGCTATTGAACAAGTAACCGGTTGGAATGTTCCAAGCACCGAGTCAATCAGATCCATATCAATTATTGCGGTTTCATATACAAATCCAGTTCCGTCAACAACGGTTTTATGATCCTCAGGAAGGCTCGTTGTAAATACAGCTGTATCAAAGAATGTCGGATCGATGTCGTTTATACCAATTAGATCAATAGTTAAAGCAACGTCCGAGAACAACACTGGCGTCCCTCCATCGCTAGCGCGCACTGTTATCTATGGACAGAAAAGATATTAATCCATTAGATATCTTAAATATAATTGGATAAAGGACAGGTTTTGTAATTTAAAATCTGAAGTGTCAAAGAGACAACAACCCGACCAAAGAGCAGAAAACAGCCCAAGGGCCAGGTATCTTTGACGAGTTTTCAATATCGGAGCAGAGATTTCAAAGAAAATAATTGAATGTTCTTAATTTTGCCAGACAGAAGAATAGAGATACGCCTATATCTGAATGAACTTCATGAATAATTCAAAAAGAAGGTAAGGCCTATATTTCTCCTCAGTTTCTTTTGCACCAGGGCTCATTTCATAACTTCTTTCAATCTTTACCAAACTGGAAAGTATCACAGCCCGATTTACCAATAGTTTGGTTTATTCACAAACAGATCATCAAATTAATAACGCCTGGCAAAATTTGAATATTTACCCAAAAATGTATAAGAACAAGGGTGACAAAACCAAACTTGAAATGGCGAGGTCACGTGAAATAAAAGGCGTGCAGTGATTAAAAAAAAACGGGAGAAAGCGTCTCGGTTTGATATGACTTCAATTAGCTTACTAGTATATATTCTACCATGTTTCCATTTTACTTAAAGTATGTAATGAAACATTTGATTTTGGAGCTTTTGTCGAAGTTTCAACCGTAATCCATTGGTCAAGGGGGTCAAGGTTGGGCAGGATCGTGGCTGCTAATTATCAAATAGACCGTAGTCGTGAACACTTTTGTGATGCTGACGACATTAAAATAATGAAATGTTTGTCATGTAGTTATAATCAATACAAGCATTATTCTTGAAATATTGTATCTTAGTAGATTACGTGTATTTGTATAAACTCCATAAAATTAAACATAGGCTTGAGTTATGTATGGAATCATCAGTATATTTCATGAAATATCGTTACAAAAATATTTGTAAAAAATGTTATTCTATCAATTCATTTAAAAGTATCACGGTCGCGAAACACGTGACTTCGTCGTGATCAGTTTCACGGAAAAATGGCGCCCGTCAAATTATTATAGTTCGCTTGGATGTAAACTTTAAACGTAAGTATTTACATATCATCGTGTTCACACATAGGACCCCCTCATCATATGCACATTTTTCTTGCGAATATTTTGATGCATATTAATTTATATTTCACTGTTGGTTTCATAGAGAACATTCACGAAATATTTCAGACCTGCTGAAGATTGTTTGGGATTATGTATATGATATGACCGTATAATCACTATAAATCCATTTGTGTGTCTTATTTTCACCAATCGTGTACCGAAACTTACCTATATTTACTAAATCATTCATATTAACTAGCGTCAATGCATATTTTGACATTATCGCGAGCTGAACGCAATAATATTTTTTTGTCAATAAATGATCAGTGTTCACGGTAAGAGTTTAAGTGATCAGTTGCACGGTTTAATTCTGAATCAATATGATAAGATCACATTTAATGTCTGTGGTTGTAATTTTGATGGACTGCAGAGTGCACGTTTTTGTCTTTTGTTTTGTATTCACTATTTAGGTGAAGGAGAATATATTACTATTAACGAACATTTGGTTGAACCAGACATATATATGTCTCTGGTTGAACTGACCAGTGAGCGCTTTGTGTGCCCTTGTACTTTCTCACATTTTGGAGAAGGAGAATGTCACTCTGGTATCTTTCGCCCTCTCTCGTATTGTGTATGGCGATTTTGATAATATCCTCATTAAATTCCTGTCTGTAATGTTGCAACGTTGAGATTGTCTATCGATGCTTTTGGAGTTGCTGTGAAAGCTTTGTTTTTTCCCGCATAATGGGACCTATAATAAGAGAAAACTAGATATTGGCAATGCCCCCATCCCACTTTCTGCTCTGCCATATGCACGAGTATAGTTCCACATATTTTAGATTAGACAAACAGTGATATTGGTATACAACTTCAAATTTTTACGCTGTTTGTAAGACACAAATGATGCCCCCGCCTGACCATAAGAAATCATAAATTTAACACTTTGTATGATGATGTGACTGAAGGAGGACAAACCATGATCTTCTTTATGCAGCTACATGTACATGTTTTAGTACTTTGATTTTTTTTTTTATGTTATTAAATCAACCTGCAGCCTAATCATATAAAAATAATAGAATCAGCCAGATGATGTAAAAAATATTTGTGCTTTATACGTTTCAAGACAGAACAGTCAGTCAACTCAAACACACCCGAACATTAAAAGGTGCACTTGACTTTCTTTTCGAATCAATTATTGCCCATTTTAGGATCCCCAAAAAGCTGTCTTTGGGAGCAGAGATGCAAATTAATGTTTAAGAAAGATCAATCTATTATTTTCTTTGGATTTTTTCTGGCAGAATTTATAATTATGCACAAAAGGTCCACTTTGATTTGAACCGGCTACACTACACTTTTATGAAGATTTGTCTATAATTTAAAAGTTTACAAATATCTCGAAGCTCTATAGTATAATTCAAGTTAAAGCATTATATATAAGATATATAAAATCCTAAATTATGCTCCTTTATTAAACTTTTTTTTAAAGCCCATAAAAACAGATGTAAACAATTTAAATATACCAATTTTGCTTTTTTACCTTCTCTGACAAAGAGTTCAGTATCTTTTGTTTAATTTCAACTGGATTTCCGCCGGTTACCTTCCCAGAATGTGATCTTATCATACTGATTCAGAATTAAACCGTGGAACTGATCACTTAATGCTCTTACCGTGAACACTGATCATTTATTGACAAAAAAAATATTATTGCGTTCAGCTCGCAATAATGTCAAAAATATACATTGACGCTAGTTTATATGAATGAATTAGTAATTTGGGTATGTTTCTGTACACGACTGGTGAAAATAAGACACACAAATGGATTTACAGTGATTTTACGGTCATATCGTGTACACAATCCAAAACAATCTTCAGCAGGTCTGAAATATTTCGTGAATGTTCTCTATGAAACCTATAGTGAAATATAACTTAATATGCATCAAAATATTCGCAAGAAAATATGCATATGATGAGGGGGTCCTATGCGAACTATAATAATTTGACGGGCGCCATTTTCCGTGAAACTGATCACGACGAAGTCACGTGTTTCGCGACCGTGAGTATGGTGATGCTAATTAAATATAGCTCAAAATTATTTGCTGTTTAAATTGGATGTTGGATGATAATTGGAGCAAAAACTAAAATTAATATTTCTGACTTTAAAAATTTACCTGATATGTAGTCTTAGCAAGAAAGTTATCATAATCAAATGTTTTAGCCAACTTAATCTGCCCATTAGCACCAACTGTAGTAACACTAAAGTACCCATCATCATTTCCTGATGTAATAGAATACGATACTTGACCATTAGCATTAGAATCCAGATCTGTGCAGGTCAAAGTTATTATGATGTCGCCAATACTTGCACTTTCAGCAATTTGAGCGGCATATGTAGATGCAGAGCATATCTGAAATGTAAAATAAAACATATACGTTATATGTATGGGGACCACAGGGTTGAATGTACATGAGGTATAGAAATATGCTCATCCTTAGATTTCCCCATCCAACAATAAAACCCATGCTAAAGAGAGGCGTTCGATCAGTTTGGCTGGATGTATAAATACACAAACACGTCCAGTCGAAAAGGGACGTTTAATCTGATGCCTCGTGAAGGGAGAGTACCAAGGTCTCTTCACTTTAATAAACATTGCAGCATCTATTTGATGGGGATGAAGATTACTTGTTGCAAATCTAAAATGTTGCAAATACCCTGCATACTCGCATTTAGATGGCTGTAGAAATAACGATTCCCGCTTCTTTTTATCATTTCTGAGAACCTATATCTTGAAATTATCAATATGGTTCTTTTCTTGAATATGGATGAAATATTTGTCCCTGTCTTGGACATTAAGCAAACAACAATCAATCAATCATGATTTGTACGGTACATTGTTGGGTACATGATACAGATTAATATTTAAATAAGATATATCTTTTTGCGTCAAAAATGCGTTCTTTTTCGCCTCTAGATTTCAGAATATGACAATTTGTCATGTCTAAATTGAACAGTTTGGTTATTGTTCGTTCTTTATAAATTAAGTTTTATCGGGCCAACCTTATGAACTATACCCGCTTCGGCAAAATTAGTTCGAATCCTATCTTAATTGATTAGGATTGCCAGTTTTCCTGCCGAAAGTCAGTGGTTCTCTGCGGTTACCACGGTTTCCTCTACAAAAACTGGCTTGTTGTTGTTGCTTATGAAACTGATTTCTAGACAACTAATTAATTTCGGAATACAAATTTTAACAATGTTTAAAGAACACATTTTTTTTTTGTATTCACCACGGAAACGCTTTTCACATTTTAGCTGTTGCTGATTTTGTCCCACTGTTTGCAAGGCGCTCCTTTTATTATACTTTTATTTCGATGGAACAATAGAAGTATGTATGCCCAGGAAACGAATAATTATTTACAGGAAACGAAGCATTTTTTTTTCGAAGGAATATAATCTTTATTTTAAGTAAAACTAACCAAAATATATTATTTTGGAGGACTTGTTATATTGAGGAAACGATAAATTCTGTTTACGTCATTTTATGCTCTTAAACGCTTAAATGTTAAGGTTTTAAAATTTTGGTATCGTATGAAATTTGTTTCAGAGACACGTGTTGTGCACACGAAAATCACTTTTGTAATTGATATAATTGCATTACATGTGTGTTTCATAAAAATCCGTACTGTTGATTGGCTGATAACAATCTAGAGGCATTCCAAAACTAGATTTTATTTCCAAATAAATAAATTTGGTGTATTTACTGTCTTCTGATTGGTTAAAAGTATTACTTTTATTTTCAATGTTGTCAATTTTATGGCGCATGCCCACTCTGACGTTGTATATTCATACGCCAACATGTGTGTACGTTGTTATTGTTAATATAAATAATATAAAAGTTCTTTGGGCCTTATTTTGATAGAAATTTATTTATAATGAATGGCAATAATTTATTTTGAATTTATTGAACCATAAAATTAATTTTGACTCTTCACATTTTACATAATCAGCTTCGCGGATTATTCAATGTGAAGAGTCAAAAATTAATTTTATGGTTCAATAAATTCAAAATAAATAATAGCCATTCATTAAATAAAAATCAACATTCATGACAGTACGTGCTTTTCGAGATAACGTCACAACGATGCAAAGGAAAACAAATGGAAATTGTTATATATTCAAAAATAAGAAGATGTGGTATAATTGCCAATGAGACAACTCTCCACTAAAGACCAAATGATAAAGAAGTTAACAACTATAGGTCACCGTACGGCCTTCAATGAGCAACATGTTATTTCATGGTTGTACAGTATAAGCATGTAATTATAAGAATTGAATACTTCTTTTTGTAATTTTAAAGGGTTTTAAATCGTTGTTATTGCGTGCATGTTTAGTATGTACATTTATGTAGCGCGGAAGAGCTTTATAAAATAACGTGCCTCGGTGAATGCTTTTACACCCCAGTAACATTAGAAAAAGAAGCATTTAATTCTTAAATAAAGAAGGCTAATGAGTTCTTACCGGACTGTTGTCATTTTCATCAGTAACAGTGATTACAAGATTGGTCTGTGCTGTCTTAACAGGTGTAAAACCTTTATCTGCTATCTGTAAGGTAATGGTATGGGATGTAGCCACCTCGTAGTCTAAATTACCAGCAAGTGTCACCTCACATGTTGCTGGATTGACTGTGATTAAGTCAGAGTCTGGAAAAGATTTCATATAATAATCAATTTAAAGAAATTACTAAATTATTGAAACCGCTTTTTGTATTAGTCTTCTGCAATGGAAAAGAAATTAAAAAAACATTTATAAAAGCACTAAACCGAACCGTATATCAATATTCTGCAAGGTAAAATGTCAAATATGTCGCAAATTCAGAAGTCTTTCATTTTCACTGTAAATTTACAAATGGTTAAGAATTAAGTAAGTTACATTTGAAAATCACGTTGGAAAAATGCCATAACGAGTGCATTAGAGACAATCAAATGGAAAAGTAGTTCTAATTACAATTGAACATTTCGAAATTATTTGTCAGTTATTAAACAGGTTCTAACTCCTTAGGATGTCCTCAGACGGATTTAACTATTCTTTCTTTTATATTCGGTTATAAGACCTCGCGTGTTCATGTAGTTATACATCCCAGGCTTTTAAATGTTTGGGTTCGAACGTTCATCATGAACGTAAATCTAGAAAAGCGCTTCGGTGGCATCAAATTTAAAAATTTCATGTTATACTTATTTTCACTCCAAAACAAATCCATGTGACTCGTTAGAACTTATATGGTTTTAATACGGAGTACAGAAATTCGTGGTTAAAATTAAATAGATTAATGTTTATATAATGGTTTTGTAATCTTACTAAGATACTGCATGCATATACAGTATGGTTATT